>SNQJ01S0208257.1:15216-31406 GCA_010110895.2 Picea sitchensis | reverse complement strand
TACTCTCACTTCTCAAACTACTCTATCTTCTCAGGAGACAAGAAAACCACACTTCAAACCATTCATTTATCAAAATACCATCAAGCAAACCTTTTGAACAACTTAACTTTCTCCACAAAATAAATATCAAGTATGAGAAGAAAGTAAATAAATGCATGTGTCATGCATAGATCTCCTATCTATGAATGATCATGTTCTCTGATATGTTCTCATGTTAATTCTTAATATGTGGATGTCAAGGGTTCACACACAAAAATACTCAAGAACTGGTAAATAACTTGAAAGAAGAAGATAATAACTAATTGTTTTCATCAAATTTCCTTCTAATATTCAAGATATAATATTTCACTTAATAAAATAAGTGTCCATGCTATGGATATGAGGTTATATTTGACAACAAGAATCCCAATTACTGTCCAAACTAATGAAAAAAACTATTAAAGATGATCATAAGTTTTACTCAAACCATTCCCTTTAATCAGTCAATTGTGAGGGTATTAGATCTCCATTCATACACTACTGATCTTAGATTAAGTTGAGTAATCCAGAAGTAAAACCTATGAGCAATGCATATAATGATTAAACCCACAATCAATTCATTCAATGTGATGAACTCATGGTGGTATGGAAACTCTTCTATATAAACAAGTTGCTTATACAAAGATGTGACTCAATTGTCATACATTGTTTAGTATTAACTGTGTATCTGGAATGATATTGAAAAATTCTAAAAGACAATAACACATCCCTTGGGTCCAACTCTCACAAGAAGGTCTAGGATAGTTCCATACTATGATGTCTTTTTGTTATTGATTGAACTGATCTTATACAAGACTGTGTAATTGTAATTGCAAACAAAACTTCAAAACTTGCATTAAAAAGAGAACTACACTATGACTTAAATGAGATGGAAAACCATACAAANAGTTCCATACTATGATGTCTTTTTGTTATTGATTGAACTGATCTTATACAAGACTGTGTAATTGTAATTGCAAACAAAACTTCAAAACTTGCATTAAAAAGAGAACTACACTATGACTTAAATGAGATGGAAAACCATACAAATGTAAAGCTTATCCCTGAGAATATGAATATATCATTACTATTTATCTCCAAATATGGATTCAAACTATTAGTTTCGATCACATAAACTATAACAAAGAATCACACAAACTAACTAATGAACCATTGACAAGTTAAAAATCATTACAATTATGAAGTTGTGATGGAACTTTAGAAATCAAATGTCTTAATAGAATAATCTACTACTAAAGAATTAAAACTATACTAGAAACAACATACATAACATTGCTCCCCAGGTTGGTGGGCCCTTTCCAACTAGTGGCATGCCTTAGAAACCTATGGGAATATGATTAAAGGAACACCATGAAGTTATAAAAGAAATGCTTCCACTAAAAATAGAGTTTTCACTCACATCATGTGCTCCATTACAATAATCGACTCTGAATGAAAAATAACAATGACCAAGGATGCTCTCGGCTCCCAAAATGAATAGATACATTATCATGGATCTATTCTCTCTCTATCTCTTACTAACTTGATTACATTAGAGAGTTGCATACATATAGAACCCTACACACAGAAATAGGACTACACCCTCGCACTCTCATGAAGCAAATGCCCAAATTTGACAAGGGAAACAACAAATCTACCAAGTTTAACCATCCACGATATATCTGATATCTTTATAAATTGGAATGAACTCTGAAGGAGTCAATTTTGATATCGTTTCTATTCGTATGAAAGAATGCATATGAATGGCATATCGTCTTTGTTTTGGGAGATTCCCACAAACTTCTTGGGCACAAGGAAGCTTTGATTCTGCACTTTGGCCGAGGCTTGGTCCTCTCATGAAGGATATAGAACTTGAGCCAAGGCATACGAACCATGCTAGGGACTGGATCTATAAAACTCATATGCGTTTTTTCTCCTTGGTCATGGACAAGTGGGAAAACCTCCAAACCTAGGTACATGACTCCATAGTGGGTGAAACAACTGAAATGAAATTCTTCATAGGAAAACATTAGTTCCCCAAAACTCATTAAACCTAATAAAAACTTAGAAACATTAGGAATATTATTTCCTCTTAAAATCTTGTTGCAATGTTTTAGGCTTAGGAACATGGATTCTTAGAATAATGAGGCATGGTTCATGTGTAATAGTGGGATAATAATAAGGTAAAATGGTATTAAAATGTTGAAAAATGGGAGACCAACTGATCCAGATTTTATGAGAAGAACGAAATGAATAGATATTATTAACAGGTGCTTAACACAAAATAACAGAGATACAATAAAATTGGTTTTCTATTCAATAACAAAATAAGCTGAAATTGTAAAATGCAGCGGAAACAAGCTTGTTGGAATGGTGGAAACTTATCTCTGAGAAGAGATGTGACAGCAGCATGGATTTGCAAGAAGAAGGTTACAATGAGTCTCTGAAGGCCTTTTTACAATAAGCAATAATTCCAAAAACCCTAGACATCCAAAAACCTAACCCTAGGAGATGAAGTGCCAAAAGTCATGTGGGCCCCATTTGGGTAAGCTAGTACATCAACTTCTCGGGGTCGTAAATTTTGCATACGATCATCGAGAAGATTCATTTTGGGGGATAAATCATGCCTTCTACTATCATTGAGGATCTCGATCCCGAAAAACCTTCATTTAGGCCCTCAAAATGGCCCCAGAAGTTAAAACTGCTAAAAATAGTAAATTGCCAAAATTGTCAGAAAATTGTTTTGAGCCAGTTGGAAAACGTGGGTGGCCACCGATATCCATATGTATCACCAAAATATCTCCCGCACCTTTCTTATTTCATGTCCTCATGAAAATACCATCCTCGAATTCAAAATTTATCCCAAAAACTGAAGCATCTTGTGAGTAATTAGAAGAGCTTAGTTGCATTGATCGAAATGTTGAGACCTCTGCTTTCCCTGGTTATTATTTCATTGTTCCTCCTCTGCTATGGTTGATTAGATCTCATAATATTATTCTGCATCTACCATAGCTTCTTGATCTCTTATTGGAGGTTTTGTCTTTGTTCTTTTAACAAGTCATTTTATTTTTGTATACAATTGTTCAATATTGTCATCTCCAAAATTTATTATTTCAATATTTTATTTTCATGTTCTTTTCTTCACCTTGCTTGGTGACTCATATGATGGTGGTCTAGGTTCATTCTATCCAATACAAAAATTTTCAGAAGGTTTAGTAAGTTTGACGCAAACCCCCTGCCCTCGGGCCGAGATCCATGCAGGATCGTTCTAAATCCTCCCCTGCGTCTAATTGACTCTTTTATTTACCCACAAGGAATACTTCACACCCACAAATAGGTGTATTCCATAGGTCCTTCTGATTTATGCTACATTATCAAACACCGACGTCAACTCCACAACCGACCACCAAATGTGATAAGGGATTTTTCCCTTTCGGGATTTCAGATTTCGCGAATCCTGTTGTCGAGACCCTTGTCTCTTCAACCTCCGAAACATGAAACGTCAACGAGGATTGACTCCTTCAATATGTCAAATGCATGCCTCTTGTTGCCACTTATTTCAGCTTTTTGGGACTTGAGTGATCGACCAACACTCATTCCTCTTCCCTTATGATTTCCTGGTTTCTGAAATTTCCCCTTTTTGGCGAGATCAATGGTCTTTAGGGGATTTCTCTGAAGCTCGACCACCTCTTTCATATTTCTCCACACGTATCCTCCAACTGGTGCATGGGATCCTGTTTTCATATTTTCACTCTTTGCGATTTTGGGAGTTGCGTTGACATGCAACTCTATCCCTTGACTCCCAAAAACCTGAAACCCAATTGGAGCCCAAAGCTATTCTTCCAAGACCTTTTCAGGAGTTTTCTCCTTCTGCTCTTTGGGATTTCGTGAACCGGAAGTTTCAACTCTCAATTCCAAAAATCGTTGCCCCCTCAATGGATGTGAGTGACCAAAGGTTTTGGTCTGCACTTCAACCTTACGAAACCCGAAATTCCAAAATGATCTAACGACTCAACTAACCACAATAAACGGTCCACATTGATTCTTGAAACCAAAGTGATGGGTTCACCCAACTCCTAACCACCTTACAGTTTCACTGGATCCTACAGTCCTCACGACTTCGTGATTTCTCCACGGAGAATTATGACCACCATATGCATTCCTCAATGACTCTTGTCCAAACGACTCGGTGTTCTCCCTTCTGAACTTAACTTCTGTGTGATGATTTCGCTCCCTGTCTTCCTTTGAACTCTTCAAAGGTACTAACCCTCCTAATCTTTCACTTGTGAACTTAAGTCTCCAAGAGAGATATTGCTCGCACTCCTTGTGTAAATCCCTCAAATAACCTCTAGTTATTTGAGTCCTCGACTCTGTGCACTCTTTGCAACAATAGTCCTTCCACCTTCACCTTAGTTGATAACTTCTAAGGCTTCAACTAGCCTGCGCACACCTTTCACAACTCTGTGCTTAAACTGCACTTCTACTGGTATGAGAACAATGGTATCTCTCCTGAACTTTCTGAGATAAAACTCTGACTCTTGTCAATGCACACCTTGCAGATGTTTCACTGCACACCTTGCAGGAATTCTCAAGAAGAGAAACAATTGAAACTCATTCTTCTCCTCTCTCAAACTTCATACATTCAACATGAAATCATACACATAACACAACATTCAAACAAATGTATGCATAACAAATAAACAAATCAACTGTAAACATACCATTCAACAAATGTAAATAGTAAGCATCACAACACCATGAAAATTGAGTCAAAGATTCATATATTAACTCAAGTTCTTTTGTACATGGGTTCTTCTCTACAACTCTCTATTACAGCTCTGCAGCTTATGAATTCTGAATGATCTCAATAATACAATGATACAAGGGTGAGGGTGTCTATATCCGTTTTCCCTCCTCCACTTCTAAACTGTTTAATCTAACATTCAAATCTACCTACTTTCATTAAACAAACTTAAATTCCTATTACATTCGACAGATGAGAGAAATCGCTCAAGATCTATTTACAATCTCCAATATATAAGTGCAAGTACGCTCCTCCTAGATTATTACATTAATGCTTCAGTTTCAAAATTCAAAACATTTTTCATAAAAACGTGCTCCTTTTTCCCATTTTCATGTTTCCATCTACGCGTCCAGCCGTCTCTTGCATTTACGTTGATCGCTTGGCTAGCTGCTTACGATGCTCCTGCATCATACTCCCTTGCTTGAAAATTTTCATGAACTCCTGTTCATGAGCTCCTGCACGGTTTGTCCATGCTTTTGAATTGATGCTTCATCCTCCCAACTAGCATCTTCAATTGGATGTCCCTTCCATTTGACCAAGTATTCAAAATTCTCTTTTCTCGTAGTCTTTTTGCTAATCCTCTTGTCAATTATGCTTTCCGTCTATGGCTCTACAGCTACAGGCATTTTTTTTTCCATTGAATTTATTTATGTTCCTCCTCTGCTCCTGCTTCTTCATCTCTGTAAGGGTACAAATCTCCAACATTGAATATCAGTGAGATATTGACCCCATCGGGTAATTCAATCTCATACGTGTTTGCCCCAAATTTAATTATGACCTTGCACGGGCCAATCTTTTTCATCTTCAACTTATTATACATTCCCCTCGAGAACCACTCTTTCCTCAAATGTGCAAGAACCAGATCACCAACTTCAAATTGAAGTTCTCGCCTGTGTTGATCTGCTCTCCACTTGTATTCTTGACTTGAACTCTGCAATCGCTCCTTGATTCGGATGTGAATCTCCTTCATTCCTTCTACAAAGTCCTCTGCACTAGCACTCCTGAATTCATTTTCTTCCAAATATTTCAATTCAGAAACTCCTCTTGGTTGCATTCCATATAAAATCTGGAATGGAATCTACCCTGTGCTTCTATTGAATGAATTATTGTAAGAAAATTCCACCTGTGGAAAAATGTGATCTTATTGATTGTGGTGTTCAGTCACTAAGCTTCTTAGAAAATCTCCCAAGCTTTTGTTCATGAATTCTGTCTACCCATCCGTCTGATAATGATATGCCGAACTAAAATACAAACTTGTCCCCAGCTTCTTCCATAAGGTCCTCCAGAAATTCCCTATGAACTTGGTATCCCGATCAGACACGATACTCTTTGGAAAGCCGTGAAGTCTGATGACTTCCTTGAAAAACAGGTTCGCAATATGAGTTGTGTCACTGGTTTTCTAGCATGGTATGAAATGTGCGATTTTTTAAAATCTGTCGACTACCACAAAGATTGAATCATATCCTCTTTATGTCCTTGGCAATCCCAATATGAAATCCATGCTTACCACATCCCATGGTATTTCAAGTATGGGTAATGGTTGGTATAACCCTGTATTCTGCCTTTTTCCTTTCGTGTGCTGGCAAATTCTGCACCTGTCCAAAAATTTCTTGACATCTTTCCTCATCCCTGGCCAAAAATACGAGCCATTCAACTTTGAAAACGTTTTATAATGACCAAAATGTTTGGCCAATCCTCCACTGTGTTTTTCCTTCAGCAAATTCTCCCTCATGGAGCCTTTCAGAATACATAGTTGATTTCCCCTGAACAATAACCCATCCTGGATCATGTATTCAGTCCATTGGCTTATGTCCCTGAGCACTGGATTCTCAGATGCCTCATATGCCTCTTTAAAATCTGGGTCATCCCTATACATTTCTATGAGGTGATCAAAACCCAAAGTATTGACTCTAAATTCCTGCATAAGCAAACATTTCCTTCTCAAAGAATCAACAACTTTGTTAGCAGTTCCATAAATATGCTTAATCACAAAAGTAAAATTTTGCATGTATTCAACCCATTTAGCATGTTTTTGGTTCAACTTCTCGTGTCGAGTCATGAATTGTATAGGCTGATTATCACTGTACAAAACAAACTCCTTGGGAACCAAATAGTGTCTCCACTTCTTCAATGCTTGTATGACTGTATAGAATTCCTTGTCATACGTGGAGTACTTAATCTTCACTTCATTCATTTTTTCACTGAAATATGCGATCGGCATGTCGTCCTGGCTCAAGACCACTCTAATTGCAAATCCACTCATGTCACACCTGACCTGGAATGTCTTGCTAAAATATGGCAAAACCAGAATTGGTTGCTCAGTGATATTCTTCTTCAGCAGGTTGAAACTCTTCTTTGCTTCCTCTGTCCAGTGAAACGATTGATGTCTTTTTTTCACCGTATCCATCATTGGTGCACTAATTACACTGAAATTTCGGAGGAATTTCCTGTAGAATCTAGCCAACCATGGAAGCTTTGAACTTCAAACATGCTCTTCGGCGATGACCAATTCATAATCACCTTTATCTTTTCCGTATCCTTTTTCAGTTCATTTGCAGAGATAACAAAACCCAAATAAATGAGCTCTGTCCTCATAAATATTAATCAACAATTTCTCTTGCTGTAATCTCCTCATTACTACAACTAAATGCTTTAAGTGTTTTGCTTCTGTTTTGTTGAAAATTAGTATATCGTCAATATATACAATAAAGAATTTCCCAATGAAATCCTTCAGGACTTCGTTCATCAACCTCATGAAAGTATTGGGCGCATTCGTTAATCCAAATGGCATGACAAGTGATTCATATAGCCCCTCATTCATATTGAATGTTGTCTTCCATTCATCGCCTTCTCTCATTCGAATCTGATGGTATCCTCTTTATAAATCAATCCTTGAAAAAAACTTTGCTCCACTCAAGCAATCCATCAAGTCATCCATCCTTGGTAATGGAAATCTATATCTGATGGTAATCTTATTGATTTCCCTTGAGTCTTTACACATTCTCCATCCTCCATCTTTCTTTGGGCTGAGCACTATCAGAACAGTGCATGGACTCAAGCTTTCTCGAATCAATCCTTTGTCCATTAAGTCCTGGACCTATCTCTTGACTTCATTTTCCTGCGGCGTCAATCTGTACATGGATTTTTTTGGCAAACTGGCTCCAGGTATAAGATCAATATGGTGGCTTATACTCCTGATAGGTGGCAATGAACAAGGTAGTTCGTCCACTACTATATCGGCAAACTCTCCCAACAACTCCTGGATTTCTTCTTGTAAATCATCTATCCTTGTACTGGTCAAAACAATTTTGGGCTTCCTAACCACAATAAATTGTGTGTCTTCCTTCTTCTTAACCTCATCAAGAAGTTCCTTCCCACTCATGAGAAGTACAGTGTTTCTCGTCTCTGTTTTCACCTCTTTATCTTCAATTGGCAGCAACATGTGAGTCCTACCATTTTTCTCCATGGTGTATGTGTTCTTTCTCCCATCATGAACTACGTTTCTGTCATATTTCCATGGTCTACCCAACAATAAATGACAAACATCCATGGGAATGACATCACATAATATTTCATCCTTCTATCCTCCTATTTTAAATTCAACTAAACACTGTTTAGTGACATTTACCTGATGTCCTTTTTTTAGACATGAAACTCTGTATGGGCTTGGATGTACAACAGTCTCCAACTCCATCTTTTTTACCATCTTTGTAGATACAAGATTGTCTATGCTACCGTTGTCCACTATGACCTTGCATACTCTATCTTTAGTTTTGCAAGCAGTCCAAAACAAACTGTTTATTTGGGCTAGGTTCTTTGCCTCCTTCTCTGGCTTCAAAATAACTTTCCTCATCCTCAAGGATCTTCCACCCTCAGCGTCTTCTGCCTCAACATTCCATTCTTGAGCTTCGACAATGTGAGTTTCGCCACCATATTTCTTCCTATTTGGACACTCATAGGATTTATGTTTGATTTTTCCATAGACAAAGCATTTCACTTCACCTCCTCTGCCTCTTAATCGTGCTCTGGCTTGAGGAAAAGTATTTCTATCAGCATACTGCCTTCCTTGTGAGCTTCCTCCCCTCTCAGGTTGAGGTTGAGGTTTCTTTCCCTCTTCTTTAGGTTTCTGATTCCTTTTCTTGGGCTATTGTTTTTCCTCTAGCTTGACTTCTACCTCGGCCCCTTTGACCTTGCTTTCGACTCAGCTTCTCTTCATCTTTCAGAGCTATTTGATAAGCATCTTCCACATTTCAGATGGTCATCATGATCATATCATATTGCATGTTATATCATAGACCATTCATGTACCTGACAACTTTTTCATCATCGCTTTCCCGATGACTTGCTCTGATGTTTATCCTGTAGAATTATTCAGTGTATTCCTTCACTGACATCAGCTTCTGTCTCAAGTTCTACATCCTCCGAAAAAGAGTGATTTGATAATCCCTGGGTATAAATTTTCCCTTCATCTTTGCAACCATTCTATCCCAACTTTTGATTTTCTGCTTACCCTTGCAATGTTTGTCATCCTGCAGTTCATCCCACCACAGTCCTACATGCCCTTTAAGTCTAGTGACGACATGTTTGACTTTCTTATCTTCCTCGACATCCTCATAGTTAAAGTATTTTTCTAGATCTCTAATCCAGTATAGAATCTCTTCAACATCTAAGTTTCCCTCATACATTGGAATTTCCATTTTTTCTCTGGCACCTATCCTAGCAACAACCCTGAATAGGCGTTCGTCTGCAGCATCTTCGACTACGACTTCTTGTCCTTCATTTCAAGCTTTATTTTCACTTTCAGCCTCGTGATATCCCAGCTTCAACTGTGCGTCTTTGTGCTGTCTCCATAACATCAAGTCTGGAACGTAATTCACGCATTTATATTTCCACTGATGGATTAGGCATTGGCCTATCTCTTCTTCTCGACGGCATGGCTGAAATTTTTTCCTCTTTTCTCTCTTCTACAGAAAGAAAAGAATTTTTTCTGAGCTTTGATACCACAACTGATGCAAACCCTCTGCCCTCGGGCCGAGATCTGTGCAGGATCATTCTAAATATTCCCCTGAGTCTGATTGACTCTTTGATTTCCCCACAGGGAGTACTTCACACCCACAAATAGGTGTATTCCATAGGTCCTTATGAGTTATGCCTACATGATCAAACACCGGCGTCAACTCCACAACCGACCACCAATTGTGATCAGGGCTTTTTCCCTTTCAGGATTTCGGATTTCGTGAGTTCACGAATTTTGTTGTCGGTCCCCTTGTCTCTTCAACCTCTGAAACCTAAAATGTCAACAAGGGTTGACAACTTCAATGCACCGAGCACACGCCTCTTGTTGCCACTTATTTTGGCTTTTCAGGACTTGAGTGATCGACCAACACTCATTCCTCTTCCCTTATGATTTCTCGGTTTCTGAAATTTCCCCTTTTCGATGAGATCGATGGTCTTTCAGGGATTTATCCAAAGCTCGACCATCTCTTTCATCTTCCACCACACGTATCCTCCGACTGGTGCTTGGGATCCTTCTTTTCTCTTTTCACTCTTCACGATTTCAGGAGTTGCATTGACATGCAACTCTATCCCTTGACTCCCGGAACCCCAAAACCTGATTGGAGCCCAAACCAATTCTTCCACAACCTTTTCGGGAGTTTTCTCCTTCCACTCTTTGGGATTTCGTGAACCAAAATTTTGAACTCTCGATTCCAAAAATCCCTTCCCCCTCTGTTTCCCGACACACGAAGTGTCGAAATCCTGAAATTCCATGCCAAAGTCCTGTCGTGTTTCGCGACTTCATGATTTTCAATCCACCATGTCCCGGCTCCTTGTCGTCAGGACTCCCGAAATATTGAAGCCTAAATTCCCAAAGTGTCGAAACTCAATCGTTCAGCTTCACATGCGATAATCCCTTTCGCGGTTCGGGAATGTGAGTGACCAAAGGTTTTGGTCTACACCTCAACCTTACGAAACCCGAAATTCTAAAATGATCTAATGGCTCAACTGACCACAATAAAAGGTCCATGTTGATTCTTGAAACCAAAGTGATGGGTTCACCCAACTCCACAGAGAATTATGACCACCAGATGCATATCCCAATGACTCATGTCCAAACGAATCAGCATTCTCCCTCCTGAACTTAACCTCTGCACAATGATTTCACTTCCCATCTTCCTTTGAACTCTTCAAAGGTACTAACCCTCCTAAGATTTCACTTGTGAACCTAAGTCTTGAAGAGAGATCCTGCTCGCACTCCTTGCGGAAATATTTCAAATAACCTCTAGTTATTTGATTCCTCGGCTCTGTGCACTCTTTGCAACAACAATCCTTCCACCTTCACCTTAGTTGATAACTTCGAAGGCTTCAACTAGCCTATGCACACATTGGACAGCTTTGTGCTTCACCTACACTTCTTCTAGTATGAGAACAATGGTATCTCTCCTGATCTTTCTAAGATAAAACTCAAACTCTTGTAAACGCACACCTTGTGGACGTTTCACTGCACTCCTTGCAGGAATTCTCAGGAAGAGAAACAATTGAAACTCATTCTTCTCCTCTCTCAGACTTCATACATTCAACATGAAATCATACACATAACACAACATTGAAACAAATGTATGCATAACAGAGAAACAAATCAACTATAAACATACCATTCAACAAATGTAATCAGTAAGCATCACAACACCATGAAAATTGAGTCAAAGCTTCATATATTAACTCAAGTTCTTCTGTACATGGGTTCTTCTCTACAGATCTTTGGTATATCTCTGCAGCTTATGAATTCTGAATGATCTCAATAATACAATGATACAAGGGTGAGGGTGTCTATATCCATTTTCCCTCCTCCACTTCTAAACTGTCTAATATAACATTCAAATCTACCTACTTTCATTAAACAAACTTAAATGCCTATTACATTTGACAGATGAGAGCAATCACTAAAGATATATTTACAATATCCAAGATATAAATGCAAGTATGCTCCTCCTAGCTTATTACATTAATGCTTCAGTTTCAAAATTCAAAACGTTTTTCATAAAAACGTGCTCCTTTTTCCCATTTTTCCGTTTCCATCTGCGCGTTTAGTTGTATCTTATGCTTACGTTGATCACTTGGTTGGCTTCTTACGATGCTCCTGCATCATACTCTCTTGCTTGAAAATTTTCATGAACTCCTGTTCATGAGCTCCTGCATGGTTTTTCCATGCTTTTGAATTGTTTCTTCATCCTCCCAACTAGCATATTCAATTGGATGTCCCTTCAATTTGACCAAGTATTCAAAATTCTCTTTTCTCCTAGTCTTTTTGCTAATCCTCTTGTCAATTATGCTTTCCATCTGTGGATCTACAACTACAGGCATTTGTTTTGTCCATTGAATTTCTTTCTGTTACTCCTCTGCTCCTTCTTCTTCATCTCTGTAAGGGTACAAATCTGCAACATTCAATATCAGTGAGATTCTGACCCCATCGGGTAATTCAATCTCATATGTGTTTGCCCCAAATTTCCTTATGACCTTGCACGGTCCAATCTTTTTCATCTTCAACTTATTATACGTTCCCCTCGGGAACCTCTCTTTCCTCAAATGCACAAGAACTAGATCACCAACTTCAAATTGAATTTCTCTCCTATGTTGATCTGCTCTCTGCTTGTATTCTCTACTTGAACTCTACAATCACTCCTTGATTTGGATGTGAAGCTCCTTCCTTCCTTATGCAAAGTCCTCTCCACTAGCACTGTTTGCACCCAATTCGTCACTAGGTGAGCAAATAAAAGGTGCTTACATGCCTAGTTGGGCTCTTCTAGGAATGAAAGCTGTAAAATGAAAGGGTTAGGGAAAACAAAACAAAACAATAAACAAGAATTAAACTAAAACTAATTAAAACTATGAGCATATGAAGAAAATGAAAAATAAATACAAATGGACCAATATCACCAATGTATAAGCTGATATATTGATGAAATCCAAAGGCACAATGAAGAAAGGGGACTTGGGTCCCTTCTTTCTCCAATGGAAGGCTCTTGAGGCCCTCACTAGCTTGCTCTCCTTACAATGAAAAGATGAAAATGTGGGTGAAAGAACTCCTAGCTTATCCACTCAAGGGAGAGGTGGATAGCTCTTGTGAAATGATGCCTATGTGTTCTTGTCAAAGAATAAGTCCTTAACAATCTTGGCAGCATAACAATGCATGGAATTCCTTGATAAAATGATGGTTATTCATGGCTTTTTATAGCCTAGCATTGGGTGATAATGTAACCTCTTTGGAGTGTGAAAAGGGGCTCTTTAGGGCTCAATTAGGTCTTTGAACAGCCCACCATGTAGATTGAGCTCGGATTTGGTGTCAAATCGACTTGGGAGCTGATCCATTAGTGGTTGGGAGGCCAACCAATTTCAATAAATGCGTTGTTTAGCAGGTGCGTGGGTTTTTCGCCCAACAACTGTGCATCGTGCGCGCATGCACACATTGTACGTTGTTGCTACGCGCATATGCGCGCGCACCCAGATTCTGTAAAGCGCCCTTCAATTTTTGGTCACTTAGTATAGTTTTTTACCCTTTTGCAATGCTGTGGAATTAATCCTGTGCCATGGATGACCTCATTCTTGTTTTGACGATGCGGAGTTATTGTCGCCATGTGCGGACGAAATTTCAGTGATAACAAGCACTCATGAATTCATTTTGTTCTGAATCTTTCAATTCAGAAACTCCTCTTGGTTGCATTCCATATACAATCTGGAATGGACTCTGCCCTGTTCTTCTATTGAGTGAATCATTGTAATCAAATTCCACCTGTGGCAGAATGTGATCCCATTGACTGTGGTGTTCAGTCACTAAGCTTCTTAGCAAATATCCCAATCTTTTGTTCATGACTTTTGTTTGCCCATCTGTTTGAGGATGATATGGCTAACTAAAAGATAAACTTGTCCCCAAATTCTTCCATAAGGTCCTCTAGAAATTCCCTATGAACTTAGTACCCCAATCAGACATGATACTCTTTGGCAAGTTGTGAAGTCTGATGACTTCCTTGAAAAACAGGTTCGTAATATGAGTTGCGTCACTAGTTTTCTAGCATGGTATGAAATGTGGCATTTTTGAAAATCTGTCGACTACCACAAATATTGAATCATATCCTCTTTGTGTCCTTGGCAATCCCAATATGAATTCCATGCTTACCACGTCCCACGTTCTTTTAGGTATGGGTAGTGGTTGGTATAACCCTGTATTCCGCCTTTTTCCTTTCATGTGCTGGCAAATTCAGCACCTGCCCAAAAATTTCTTGACATCTATCCTCATCCCTAGCCACAAATATGAGTCATTCAACTTTGAGAATGTTTTATCATGACCGAAATGTCCAGCCAATCCTCCACTGTGTTTTTCCTTCAGTAAATTCTCCCTCATGGAGCCTTTCAGAATACATAGCTAATTTCCCATAAACAATAACCCATCCTGGATCATGTATTCAGTCCATTGGCTTCTTTCCCTGAGAAATGGATTCTCAAATGCCTCATATGCCTCTTTAAAATTTGGGTCATCCCTGTACATTTCTTTCAGGATATCAAAACCCAAAGTATTGACTTTGAATTCCTGCATAAGCAAACATTTCCTGCTCAAAGCATCAACAACTTTGTTAGTAGTTCCAGAAATATGCTTAGTCAAAAAAGAAAAATTTTGCATCTATTCAACCCATTTAGCATGTTTTTGGTTCAACTTATCTTGTCGAGTCACGAGTTGTAAAGTGTGATTATCGATGTACAAAACAAACGCCTTGGGAACCAAATAGTGTCTCCACTTCTTCAATGCTTGTATGACGACATAGAATTCCTTGTCATGCGTGGAGTACTTAATCTTCACTTCATTAAGTTTTTCACTGAAATATGCGATCAACCTGTCATATTGGCTCAAGACCACTCCAATTGCAAATCCACTCACGTCACACCTGACCTGGAATGTCTTGCTAAAATATGGAAAAACCAGAATTGGTTGCTCAGTGATCTTCTTCTTCAATAGGTTGAAACTCTTCTCTGCTTCCTCCGTCCAGTGAAAATATTTATGTCTTTTCTTCACCATATCCATCATTGGTGCACCAATTCCACTGAAATTTCAGATGAATTTCCTGTAGAAGCTAGACAAACCATGGAAGCTTCAAACTTCAAACACGCTCTTCGGCGATGACCAATTATTAATCACCTTTATCTTTTCTGTATCCATTTTCAGTTCATTTGCAGAGATAACAAAACCCAAATAAATGAGCTCTGTCCTCATAAATGATGATTTCTTCATATTAATCAACAATTTCTCTTGCTGTAATATCCTCATTACTACAACTAAATGTTTTGAGTGTTCTGCTTCTGTTTTGCTGAAAATTAGTATATCATCAAGATATACAATGAAGAATTTCCCAATGAAATCCTTCAGGACTTCGTTCATCAACCTCATGAAAGTACTAGTCGCATTCGTTAAGCCAAATGGTATGACAAGCCATTCATACTGCCCCTCATTCGTCTTGAATGTTGTCTTCCATTCATCACCTTCTCTCATTCGAATCTGATGGTATCCGCTTTTCAAATCAATCTTTGAAAAAAACTTTGCTCCACTCAAGCAATCCATCAAGTCGTCCATCCTTGGTAATGGAAATCTGTATCTAATGGTAATCTTATTGATTTCCCTTGAGTCTTTACACATTCTCCAGCCTCCATCTTTCTTTGGGCTGAGCACTATCGGAACAATGCATGGACTCAAGCTTTCTCGAATCAATCCTTTGTCCATTAAGTCCTGGACCTGTCTCTTGACTTCTTCATTTTCCTATGGAATCAATCTGTACGCGGCTTTGTTTGCCAAACTGGCTCCAGGTATAAGATCGATATGATGGCTTATACTCCTAATAGGTGGCAACAAACAAGGTAGTTCGTCCACTACTATATCAGCAAACTCTCCCAGCAACTCCTGGATTTCTTCTGGTAAATCATCTATCCTTGTACTGGTCAAAACAATTTTGGGCTTCCTGACCACAATAAATTCTATGTCTTCCTTCTTCTTAACCTCGTCAAGAAGTTCCTTCCCACTCATGAGACGTACAGTGTTGCTCGTCTCTGTTTTCACCTCTTTATCTTTAATTGGCAGTAACATGTGAGTCCTACCATTTTTCTCCAGGGTGTACATGCTCTTTCTCCCATCATGAACTATGTTTTTGTCATATTGCCATGGTCTACCCAACAATTAATGAAAAACATTCATTGTAATGACATCACATAATATTTCATCCTTATATCCTCCTATTTTAAATTCAACTAAACATTGTTTAGTGACATTTACCTGATGTACTTTTTGTAGCCATGAAACTCTGTATGGGCTTGCATGTACAAAAGTCTC
>SNQJ01S0208257.1:0-15206 GCA_010110895.2 Picea sitchensis | reverse complement strand
GTATCCATTTTCAGTTCATTTGCAGAGATAACAAAACCCAAATAAATGAGCTCTGTCCTCATAAATGATGATTTCTTCATATTAATCAACAATTTCTCTTGCTGTAATATCCTCATTACTACAACTAAATGTTTTGAGTGTTCTGCTTCTGTTTTGCTGAAAATTAGTATATCATCAAGATATACAATGAAGAATTTCCCAATGAAATCCTTCAGGACTTCGTTCATCAACCTCATGAAAGTACTAGTCGCATTCGTTAAGCCAAATGGTATGACAAGCCATTCATACTGCCCCTCATTCGTCTTGAATGTTGTCTTCCATTCATCACCTTCTCTCATTCGAATCTGATGGTATCCGCTTTTCAAATCAATCTTTGAAAAAAACTTTGCTCCACTCAAGCAATCCATCAAGTCGTCCATCCTTGGTAATGGAAATCTGTATCTAATGGTAATCTTATTGATTTCCCTTGAGTCTTTACACATTCTCCAGCCTCCATCTTTCTTTGGGCTGAGCACTATCGGAACAATGCATGGACTCAAGCTTTCTCGAATCAATCCTTTGTCCATTAAGTCCTGGACCTGTCTCTTGACTTCTTCATTTTCCTATGGAATCAATCTGTACGCGGCTTTGTTTGCCAAACTGGCTCCAGGTATAAGATCGATATGATGGCTTATACTCCTAATAGGTGGCAACAAACAAGGTAGTTCGTCCACTACTATATCAGCAAACTCTCCCAGCAACTCCTGGATTTCTTCTGGTAAATCATCTATCCTTGTACTGGTCAAAACAATTTTGGGCTTCCTGACCACAATAAATTCTATGTCTTCCTTCTTCTTAACCTCGTCAAGAAGTTCCTTCCCACTCATGAGACGTACAGTGTTGCTCGTCTCTGTTTTCACCTCTTTATCTTTAATTGGCAGTAACATGTGAGTCCTACCATTTTTCTCCAGGGTGTACATGCTCTTTCTCCCATCATGAACTATGTTTTTGTCATATTGCCATGGTCTACCCAACAATTAATGAAAAACATTCATTGTAATGACATCACATAATATTTCATCCTTATATCCTCCTATTTTAAATTCAACTAAACATTGTTTAGTGACATTTACCTGATGTACTTTTTGTAGCCATGAAACTCTGTATGGGCTTGCATGTACAAAAGTCTCCAGCTCCAACTTTTCTACCATCTCTGTAGATACAAGATTGTATGTGCTACCACTGTCCACTATTACCTTTCATACTCTGTCTTTAGTTTTGCAAGCAGTCTGAAATAGACTCTTTCTTTGGGCTAGGTTCTCTGCCTCCTTCTTCAGATTCAAAAGAACTTTCTTCATCATCAAGGATCTTCCACCCTCAGCATCTTCTGCCTCAAAATTCCATCCTTGAGCTTCGACAATGTGAGTTTCACCACCATATTTCTTCCTATCTGGACACTCATAGGATTTATGTCTGATTTTTCCATAAACAAAGCATTTCACTTCACCTCCTCTGCCTCTTCCTCCTCCTCTGGCTTGAGGAAAAGTATTTCTATCAGCACACTGCCTTCCTTGTGAGATTTCTCCCCTCTCAAGTTGAGGTTGAGGTTTCTTTCTCTCTTCTTTAGGTTTCTAAGTACTTTCTTGGGATATTGTTTTGCCTCTCGCTTGACTTCTACCTCGACCCCTTTCACCTTGCTTTCAACTCATCTTCTCTTCAGCTTTTATAGCTATCTAATAAGCATATTCCACATTTCGGATGGTCATCATGCTCATCTCATATTGGATGTCATATTATAGACCATTCATGTACCTAGAAAATTTTTCATCATCGCTTTCCTGATGACTTGCTCTGATGTGTATCTTGTAGAATTCTTTAGTGTATTCCTTCACTGACATCAACTTCTGTCTCAAATTTTTCATCCTCCGAAACAGAGTGATTTGATAATCCATGGGTATAAATTTGGCCTTCATCTTTGAAACCATTCTATCCCAGCTTTTGATTTTTTGCTTACCCTTGCAGCGTCTGTTAGCCTGCAGTTCATCCCACCATAGTGCTACATGCCTTTTAAGTCTAGTGATGACATGTTTGAATTTCTTATCTTCCTCAACATCCTCATAGTCGAAGTATTTTTCTAGAGCTCTAATCCAGTCTAGAAGCTCTTCAACATCTAAGTTTCCCTCATACATTGGAATGTCCATTTTTTCTGTGGCACCTATCCTAGAAACAAGCCTGAATAGGTGTTCATCTATAGCATCTTCAACTGCGAATTATTCTCCTTCATTTCCAGCTTCATTTTCACTTTCACCCTCGTTGATATCCCCAGCATCGACTGCGCGCCTCTGTGTTGTCTCCATAGCATCAAGTCTAGCATGTAATTCATGCATTTCTCTTTCCACTGCTGGATCAGGCATTGGCCTATCTCTTCTTCTTGGCAGAATGGATGAATTTGTTTTCTCTTTTCTCTCTACTACAGAAAGAAAATAATTTGTTCTGAGCTCTGATACCACAACTGACGCAAACCCCTTGCCCTCGGGCCGAGATCCACACAGGATCGTTCTAAATCTTCCTCTAAGTCTCATTGACTCTTTGATTTCCACACAGGGAATAATTCACACCCACAAATAGGTGTATTCCACAGGTCCTTCTGAGTTATGCCTACATGATCAAACGTCGGCGCCAACTCCACAACCGACCATCAAATGTGATCAGGGATTTTTCCCTTTCGGGATTTCGGATTTCGCGATTTTGCGAATCCTATTGTCTAGCCCCTTGTCTCTTCAACCTCCAAAACCTGAAATGTCAACGAGGGTTGACTCCTTCAATGTGTCGAACACACGCCTCTTGTTGCCACTTATTTCAACTTTTCGGGACTTGAGTGATCGACCAACACTCATTCCTCTTCCCTTATGATTTCCCTGTTTCTGAAATTTCCCCTTTTTGGCGAGATCGATGGTCTTTCTGGGCTTTCTCTGAATCTCGACCACCTCTTTCAGCTTCCGCCACACATATCCTCCAACTGGTGCTTGGGATCCTACTTTCGGCTTTTCTCTCTTCGTGATTTCGGGAGTTGTGTTGACATGCAACTCTGTCCCTTGACTCCCAGAACCCTGAAACGCGATTGGAGCCCAAAGCTACTCTTCCACGACCTTTTTGGGAGGTTTCTCCTTCCGCACTTCGAGATTTCATGAAATGGAAGTTTGAACTCTCGATTCCAAAAATCGCTGCCCCCTCTGCTTCCTGACACACGAAGTGCTGAAATCCCAAAATTCCACACCAAAGTCCTGTTGCGTTTCGTGACTTCAGGATTTTCACTCCACTATGTCCCGATACCTTGTCGTTAGGACTCCCAAAATACCAAACCCAAAATTCCCAAAGTGTCGAAACTCACTCGTTCAGCTTCACATGTGATAAACCCTTTCGTGGTTTGGGAATGTGAGTGACCAAAGGTTTTGGTCTGCATTTCAACCTTACAAAACACGAAATTCTGAAATGATCTAACAGCTTAACTGACTATAATAAACGGTCCATGTTGATTCTTGAAACCAAAGTGATGGGTTCACCCAACTCCTAACCACCTTGCAGCTTCACTAGATCCTATAGTCCTTGCGACTTCACGAGTTCTCCACAGAGAATTCTGACCACTAGATGCATTCCTCAATGACTCCTGTCCAAATGACTCAGTGTTCGCCCTCCTAAACTTAACTTCTACATGATGATTTTGCTCCCCGTCTCCCTTTGAACTCTTCAAAGGTACTAACCCTCCTGAGCTTTCACTTGTGAACTTAAGTCTCCAAGAGAGATCCTTCTTGCACTCCTTACGACAATCTTTCAAATAACCTCTAGTTATTTGAGTCCTCGACTCTGTGCACTCTTTGCAACAACAATCCTTCCACCTTCACCTTAGTTGATAACTTATAAGGCTTCAACTAGCCTGCACACACCTTGCACATCTCTGTGCTTCACCTGCACTTCTGCTAGTATCAGAACAATGGTATCTCTCTTGATATTTCTGAGATAAAACTCAAAATCTTGTCAACGTGCACCTTGCGGACGTTTCACTGCACTCCTTGCAGGAATTCTCAGAAAGAGAAACAATTGAAACTCATTCTTCTCCTCTCTCAGACTTCATACATTCAACATGAAATCATACACATAACACAACATTGAAACCAATGTATGCATAACAGAGAAACAAATGAACTGTAAGCATACACTTCAGCAAATGTAAACAGTAAGCATCACAACACCATGAAAATTGATTCAAAGCTTCATATATTAACTCAAGTGCTTCTGTACATGGGTTCTTCTCTACAACTCTCTATTACAGCTCTGTAGCTTTTGAATTATGAATGATATCAATAATAGAATGATACAAGGGTGAGGGTGTCTATATCTGTTTTGCCTCCTCCACTTTTAAACTGTCTAATCTAACATTCAAATCTACCTACTTTCATTAAAAAAACTTAAATCCCTATTACATTTGACAGATGAGAGAAATCGCTCAACATTTGTTTACAATCTCCAAGATATAAATGCAAGTACGCTCCTCCTAGCTTATTACATTAATGCTTCAGTTTCAAAATTCAAAACGTTTTTCATAAAAACATGCTCCTTTTTACCATTTGCGCGTTTCCATCTACGTGTTTAGCTGTCTCTTGCGTTTACGTTGATCCCTTGGCTGGCTGCTTACGATGCTCCTGCATCATACTCCCTAGCTTGAAATTTTTCATGAACTCCTATTCATGAGCTCCTGCACAGTCTATCCATGCTTTTGAATTACTGATTCATCGTCCCAACTAGCATCTTCAATTGGATGTCCCTTCCATTCGACCAAGTATTCAAAATGCTCTTTTCTCCTGGTCTTTTTGCTAATCCTCTTGTCAATTATGCTTTCCATCTGTGGCTCTACAGCTACAAGCATTTTTTTTGTCCATTGAATTTCTTTCTGTTCCTCCTCTTCTCCTACTTCCTCAGCTCTATAAGGGTACAAATCCACAACATTGAATATCGGTGAGATTCTGACCCCATCGGGTAATTCAATCTCATATGTGTTTGCCCCAAATTTCCTTATGCCCTTGCATGGTCTAATCTTTTTCATCTTCAACTTATTATCCGTTCCCCTCAGGAACCTCTCTTTCCTCAAATGCGCGAGAACCAGATAACCAACCTCAAATTGAAGTTCTCGCCTGTGTTGATCTTCTCTCTACTTGTATTCTCTACTTGAACTCTGCAACTGCTCCTTGATTCGGATGTGAAGCTCATGCATTCCTTATGCAAAGTCCTCTACACTAGCACTCCTGAATTCATTTTGTTTCGAATCTTTCAATTCAAAAACTCCTCTTGGTTGCATTCGATATACAATCTGGAATGGACTCTGCCCTGTGCTTCTATTGAGTGAATCATTGTAAGAGAATTCCACCATTGGCAGAATGTGATCCCATTGACTGTGGTGTTCAGTCACTAAGCTTCTTAGCAAATCTCCCAAGCTTGTGTTCATGACTTATGTCTGCCCATCCGTCTAAGGATGATATGTCGAACTAAAAGATAAACTTGTCCCCAACTTCTTCCATAAGGTCCTCCAGAAAGGCCCTATGAACTTGGTATCCCGATCAGACACGATACTCTTTGGCAAGCCGTGAAGTCTGACGACTTCCTTGAAAAATATGTTCACAATATGAGTTGCGTAACTGGTTTTCTAGCATGGTATGAAATGTGCCATTTTTTAAAATCTGTCGAATACCATAAAGATTGAATCATATCCTCTTTGTTTCCTTGGCAATCCCAATATGAAATCCATGCTTTCTTCATCCCACATTCTTTCAGGTATGGGTAATGGTTGGTATAACCCTGTATTCCACCTTTTTCCTTTCGTGTGCTGGCAAATTCTGCACCTGTCCAAAAATTTCTTGACATCTGTCATCATCCCTAGCCAAAAATATGAGCCATTCAACTTTGAGAATGTTTTATCATGACCGAAATGTCCGACCAATTCTCCATTGTGTTTTTCCTTCAACAAATTCTCCCTCATGGAGCCTTTTGGAATACATAGTTGATTTTCCCTGAACAATAACACATCCTGGATCATGTATTCATTCCATTGGCTTTTGTCCCCGAGAACTGGATTCTCAGATGCCTCATATGCCTCTTTAAAATCTGGGTCATCCCTATACATTTCTTTGAGGTTATTAAAACCAAAGTATTGACTCTGAATGCCTACATAAGCAAACAATTTCTTCTCAAAGCATCAACAACTTTGTTAGTAGTTCCAAAAATATGCTTAAACACAAAAGTAAAATTTTGCATGTATTCAACCCATTTAGCATGTTTTTGGTTAATATTCTCCTGTTGAGTCACGAATTGTAAAGCGTGATTATCGCTGTACAAAACAAACTCCTTGGGAACCAAATAGTGTCTCCACTTCTTCAATGCTTGTATGACTGCATAGAATTCCTTGTCATACGCGGAGTACTTAATCTTCGCTTCATTCATTTTTTCACTGAAATATGTGATCGGTATATCATCTTGTCTCAAGACCACTCCAATTGCAAATCCACTCACGTCATACCTGACCTGGAATGTCTTGCTAAAATATGGCAAAACCATAATTGGTTACTTAGTGATCTTCTTCTTCATTAGGTTGAAACTCTTCTATGATTCCTCCATCCAGTGAAAAGATTTATATATTTTCTTCACCGTATCCATCATCGGTGCACTAATTGCACTAAAATTTCGGATGAATTTCCTATAGAAGCTAGCCAAACCATGGAACCTTCGAACTTCAAACACGCTCTTCAGTGATGACCAATTCATAATCACCTTTATCTTTTCTAGATCCATTTTCAGTTCATTTGCAGAGATAACAAAACCCAAATAAATGAGCTCTGTCCTCATAAATGATGATTTCTTCATATTAATCAACAATTTCTCCTGTTGTAATCTCCTCATTACTGCAACTAAATGCTTTAAGTGTTCTGCTTCTATTTTGTTGAAAATTAGTATATCATCAAGATATACAATGAATAATTTCCCAATGAAATCCTTCAGGACTTTGTTCATCAACCTCATGAAAGTACTGGGTGCATTCGTTAAGCCAAATGGCATGACAAGCCATTCATATAGCCCCTCATTCGTCTTGAATGTTGTCTTCCATTCATCACATTTTCTCATTCGAATTTGATGGTATCCGCTTTTCAAATCAATCTTTGAAAAAAACTTTGCTCCACTCAAGCAATCCATCAAGTCGTCCATCCTTGGTAATGGAAATCTATATCTGGTGGTAATTTTATTGATTTCCCTTGAGTCTGTACACATTCTTCAGCCTCCATCTTTCTTTGGGCTGAGCACTGTCAGAAGAGTGCATGGAATCAAGCTTTCTCGAATCAATCCTTTGTCCATTAAGTCCTGGACCTGTCTCTTGACTTCTTCATTTTCCTGCGGCATCAATCTGTACGTGGATTTGTTTGCCAAACTAGCTCCAGGTATAAGATCAATATGATGGCTTATACTCCTGATAGGTGGCAACGAACAAGGTAGTTCGTCCACTACTATATCGGCAAACTCTCCCAGCAACTCCTGGATTTCTTCTGGTAAATCATCTATCCTTGTACTGGTCAAAACAATTTTGGGCTTCCTGACCACAATAAATTATGTGTCTTCCTTCTTCTTAACCTCATCGAGAAGTTCCTTCCTACTCATGAGAAGTACAATGTTGCTCGTCTATGTTTTCACCTCTTTATCTTTAATTGGTAGCAACATGTGAGTCCTACCATTTTTCTCCAGGGTGTACGTGTTCTTTCTCCCATCATGAACTACGTTTCTATCATATTTCCATAGTCTACCCAACAATAAATGACAAACGTCCATGGGAATGACATCACATAATATTTCATCCTTATATCCTCCTATTTTAAATTCAACTAAACATTGTTTAGTGACATTTACATGATGTCCTTTTTGTAGCCATGAAACTCAGTATGGGCTTGGATGTACAACAGTCTCCAGCTCCATCTTTTCTACCATATTTGTAGATACAATATTGTCTATGCTACCACTGTCTGCTATGACCTTCCATACTCTGTGTTTAGTTTTGCAAGCAATCCGAAACAGACTGTTTCTTTGGGATAGGTTCTTTTCCTCCTTCTTCGGCTTCAAAAGAAATTTCCTCATCATCAAGGATCTTCCGCCATCAATGTCTTCTGTATCAACATTCCATCCTTGAGCTTCAGAAATGTGAGTTTCACCACCATATTTCTTCCTATCTGGACACTCATAGGATTTATGTTTGATTTTTCCATAGACAAAGCATTTCACTTCACCTCCTCTGCCTCTTCCTAATCCTCTAGATCGAGGAAAATTATTTCTATCAGCATATTGCCTTCCTTGTGATCTTCCTCCCCTCTCAAGTTGAGGTTGAGTTTTCTTTCCCTCTTCTTTACGTTTCTGAGTCCTTTCTTAGGCTATTGTTTTTCCTCTGGCTTGACTTCTACCTCGGCCCATTTGTCCTCGCTTTCGTCCAAGCTTCTCTTAAGCTTTCAGAGCTATCTGATAAGAATCTTCCACATTTCAGATGGTCATCATGCTCATCTCATATTGGATGTCATATCGTAGACTATTCATGTACCTAGAAACGTTTTCATCATCGCTTTCCTGATGACCTTCTCTGATGCTTATCCTGTAGAATTCTTCAGTGTATTCCTTCACTGACATTAGCTTTTGTCTCAAATTCTACATCCTCCAAGATAGAGTGATTTGATAATCCCTGGGTATAAATTTGGCCTTCATCTTTGCAGCCATTCTACCCCAACTTTTGATTTTCTTCTTACCCTTGCAGCGTATGTCAGCCTGTAGTTCATCCCACCACAGTGCTACATTCCCTTTAAGTCTAGTGATGACATGTTTGAATTTCTTATCTCCTCGACATCCTCATAGTTGAAGTATTTGTCTAGAGCTCTAATCCAGTCTAGAAGCTCTTCAACATCTAAGTTTCTCTCATACATTGGAATGTCCATTTTTTCTCTCGCACATATCCTAGCAGTAACCCTGAATAGGCGTTCATCTGCAACATCTTTGACTGCGACTTCTTCTCCTTTGTTTCCAGCTTCATTTTCACTTTCAACCTCGCTAATATGCCTAGCATCAACTGTGCACCTCTGTGTTGTATCCATAGCATCAAGTCTGGCACGTAATTCACGCATTTCTCTTTCCACTTCTGGATCAAGCATTGGCCTATCTCTTCTTCTCAACGACATGGCTGAAAAATATTTCTCTTTTCTCTCTGCTACAGAGAGCAAACAATTTATTTTGAGCTATGATACCACAACTGATGCAGACCCCCTACCCTTGGCCTGAGATCCGTGTAGTATCGTTCTAAATCTTCCCCTGAGTTTGATTGACTCGATGATTTCCCCACAGGGAATACTTCACACCCAAAAATAGGTGTATTCCACAGGTCCTTCTGAGTTATTCCTACGTGATCAAACACTGACGTCAACTCCACAACCGACCACCAAATGTGATCAGGTCTTTTTCCCTTTCAGGATTTCAGATTTTTTGATTTCACGAATCTTGTTGTCGAGCCCCTTGTCTCTTCAACCTTTGAAACCCAAAATGTCAACAAGGGTCGACTCCTTCAATGCGTCGAACACACGCCTCTTGTTTCCACTTATTTTGGCTTTTCAGGACTTGAGTGATCGACCAACACTCATTCCTCTTCCCTTATGATTTCCCAGTTTCTGAAATTTCCCCTTTTTGGAAAGATCGATGGTCTTTTGGGGCTTTCTCCGAAGCTCGACCACCTCTTTCATATTCCTCCACATGTATCGTCTAACTGGTGCTTGGGATATTTCTTTTGGCTTTTCTCTCTTCGCGATTTCGGGAGTTGTGTTGACATGCAACTCTGTCCCTTGACTCTTGGATCCCCGAAACCTGATTGGAGCCCAAAGCTATTCTTCCATGACTTTTTCGGGAGTTTTCTCCTTCCTCTCTTCGGGATTTTGCGAACCAGAAGTTTGAACTCTCAATTCCAAAAATCCCCACCCCCTCTTCTTCCTGACACACGAAGTGTCGAAATCCTGAAATTCCACGCCAAAGTCCTGTCGCGTTTCGCGACTTTGAGATTTTCACTCCACTATGTCCCAGCTCCTTGTCGTCAGGACTCCCGAAATACCGAACCCTGAATTCCCAAAGTGTCGAAACTCACTCGTTCAACTTCACACACGATAATCCTTTTCACGGTTTGGGAATGTGAGTGACCAAAGGTTTTGGTCTACACTTCAACCTTACAAAACCCGAATTTTTGAAATGATCTAACGGCTCAACTGACCACAATAAATGGTCCATGTTGATTCTTGAAACCAAAGTGATGGGTTCACCCAACTCCTAACCACCTTGTAGCTTCACTGGATCCTACGGTCCTCGAGACTTCACAAGTTCTACACGGAGAATTCTGACCACCAGATGCATTCCTCAATGACTCTTGTCCAAACGAATGGCGTTCTCCCTCCTAAACTTAACTTCTGCGCCATGATTTCACTCCCTGTCTTCCTTTGAACTCTTCAAAGGTACTAACCCTCCTGATATTTTACTTATGAACTTAAGTCTCCAAGAGAGATCCTACTCGCACTCCTTGCGCCAATATTTCAAATAACCTCTAGTTATTTGAGTCCTCAACTCTGTGCACTCTTTGCAACAGTAGTCCTTCCACCTTCACCTTAGTTGATAACTTCTAAGGCTTCAACTAGCCTGCACACACCATGCACATATCTGTGCTTCACCTGCACTTCTGCTGGTATGAGAACAACGATATCTCTCTTGAGCTTTCTGAGATAAAACTCAGACTCTTTTCAACGCACACCTTGCGGACGTTTCACTACACTCCTTGCAGGAATTCTCAGTAAGAGAAACAATTGAAACTCATTCTTCTCCTCTCTCATACTTCATACATTGAACATGAAATCATACACATAACACAACATTGAAACAAATGTATGCATAATAGAGAAACAAATCAACTGTAAACATACCATTAAGCAAATGTAAATAGTAAGCATCACAACACCATGAAAATTGAGTCAAAGATTCATATATTAACTCAAGTGCTTTTGTACATGGGTTCTTCTCTACAACTCTCTGTTACTTCTTTGCAGCTTATGAATTCTGAATGATCTCAATAATACAATGATACAAGGGTGAGGGTGTCTATATCCATTTTCCCTCCTCCACTTCTAAACTGTCTAATCTAACATTCAAATCTACCTACTTTCATTAAAAAAACTTAAATGCCTATTACATTCGACAGATGAGAGCAATCGCTCAAGATCTATTTACAATCCCCAAGATATAAATGCAAGTACGGTCCTCCTAGCTTATTACGTTAATGCTTCAGTTTCAAAATTCAAAACGTTTTTCATAGAAACATGCTCCTTTTTCCCATTTGCGCGTTTCCATCTATGCGTCCAACTATCTCTTGTGTTTACGTTGATCACCTGGCTGGCTGCTTATGATGCTCCTGCATCAAAGTTCCTTCTCTAAAGGGTTTGAGGTTTTACTTCTTTACTTCTTTGGATTGTTAAAGATATCAACCAATGTTTTGTTATCTTCTCCTTCATCATATAAAGATATTGGACACTACTCCATCACTTGTTTTTTATATGAAGAGGGTGTTACGTGAGTACTTTTATGAACACATATCGATACTAGAGCCTTAGTATGGGTAGAAACTGCCATAGGAATACCGACTCTCTGTTTAGCCATGTTTCTAGTGATTCGATGGTTTGGAAGAGGTTTAGGTGATGTTTCTACCATCAGGATGACCTTTAGAAATTTACTTTTTCATTGGCTTGTTGGAGGAGAGATGACTCCCTTGGCTCCAGGGAAGTCGAGATCTTCATCAAGAGCCTTTTTAGTATTGTCTTCACCCTGTGTAGCTTGGTTCTCTTCCACCATCTCACCAGGTTGTTTATCAAATTTATTTTGGAAAATGAAAATTTCCCACATTTCATTTCTCTTACTAAGCTCTAATATGATCATAATTCTTACTAATCCATGATGACATAGAATTTTGGAAGGGTTTTGTCATTCTTCTTTACTTGGATCAACATTTTTCTCACATTCTTCCATAAGTAATAAGGAAAGTTCAATTGTTGTTCAAATTCAAAATGCAACATAATTTGAATATGATATTTAAATATAAGAGCATAATTCCCTTCATAAGTAAAATATCTCTTTATAATTACCAATGGTGCATGCCATTTTTCGTTGAGCCAAGACTGTGGCATCTCTTTCACCCAATTTGTATTATGAAGCTCATGTTTCAAAAATCAATTTCACAAGTCCTGTGCTATGGGATGATTCTTGAACCACATTTCCCCTTCTCTCAGCAAGCCTGTGGCATGAGATATGGACTTATCATTCACCTCCATTACCATATCCCCAACTTAGGCCACTTTTCCTCTAAAACCCTTTGCAAAATGCAGTGTCACCTGGTCACTGTGTCCTCAAAACTTAGTGAAGAATTCATGCCACCCCATGGCCCTAATCATTTTTTGACATGATTTATACACGGGAAGGGATTCAATATCTCTCATGGAGGTTGGATTGTGGTGATCAAAAAACATTCTCAATGGCAACGGTTCTATGAGGGAGAGAATGTTGGTTGCAATGCTAATGAGAAGGGTTTGATAAGAGAATGCTTGAATTGTCACCAATATTAATTTCCCATATGTTTTCTATTTCAAATGGTATGAATGTAACTCATCTAGAATCCTAATCTAAATATAGGGGGCTGACTTGTTTTTCTATGCAAGCACCCTCTATTCCATTAAAATAAAATTTTCAGGACCTTGCTCAATGTCTTAGTTATGCAAGATAAATTATGTGCCAAGTTTATGCATCTTCTTTTAAATGTTCATGTGTGAGGAAATTTTCTTTTAAATGGTTAAATATGTGTTTTAAATAAATACACAACAAACACAACTTGCAGCAAATAAACCATCAAACTCACAACAATAACAAGATGATAAAGGAGTTCACCTCCAACTGGGCTACATCTCCTTGAGCCTCCATCAATGGACTAGGCTCTCTGGGATTAGTTTGTCAAAGATTATTTTACAAGATGCTGCTCACTCCAATGGAAATAATGATTGTACCATTGGATTCAGAATACATAAAAACCCCAAAAATGACTAATAGAACTCTGAAAACAAATCATGGCTCATCCGGGCATAACCTCTTCTACATGTGGCCTTAAGCTTCTCTGAGCTTCCTTGTGGAAAAAACACCTGTAAAAGTCCTCAAATTCCTCTAAAACCTATCCCAATGTGTTCAAAGCATAATAATTAGCCAAAAATGTCTATTCAATCACAGAAAATAGACTTGGGCTCATTTGAGCATGGTCTCAATCAATGAGGGCTTCAAGCTCCCTAGAGCTCTCTGAAACTTCAATGGTGAAAAACCTACAAATTAAGTCTTCAAATGCCTTTGAAAATAGTTCCAATGGATTCAAAACATCCAAAAACCCCTAGCTGGGCTTTTTCGGCACCTCATTTGGCCAAAAAATGAAGAAGATAGGCCTCCTTCCATTTCCTCCTTCAAGCTTGTTGTCTTTGGTTCGCCAAAACGCACCTTTGTACGTCCAAACTAGCTCACATGCTCAATCTCGTGCAAAAACCTAGCACCAGGTGTAACCGCAAAATGGTGTGAACTATAGGATGGTTAGGGCACGCCTAGCCCCTAACCGCCAAGCCGTGGACATATGTGTCACCATGTGACCTCGTTTCCCGCACAAAAGGGATAGGTTCCAAGAGCGAATGTGGTTGTGACAAGTGGCAGGCGTGTGGTGTTGTAACCGTTTCAAAAATCCAAACCCGCACGCACAAGGTGGAAAGGTCATATGGTAGACATAGAAACCGGGGACAGGGGCTAAGCCCCAGCCCGAACGCGCCCAAACCATACACATATTAAAACTCAAATAAATTTAAACACACATATATATATCAAGTAACATAGTGTGGCGCGTTGGCAGGGTGGACTTTGCAAAGACTTTGACTAGTGGAGGAGGTCCAGGGTTCGATCCCCATGGACTCCATAACATTTTAAATGACCAAACCATATCATAATAGGGTGCCACGTGGCAGCCCATGACTGGTCCATGTGGCACCAAACCACTTGACCAAAAAGATGCTACGTGTCCACCAATGATTTGCCTAGACTGCCAACTCAGCATTGACACATCACCAACTTCCACCTTGGCATACAGACGTGCCACATCAGTTGTACAGCCTCTGCCATGTCAGCTGTACGGACTGTACAATCAACAATTTTTGTTTTGCTTGTTTGATGATTTGAACAGAACGCGATATCTCACTCATTCAATGTCTGTTTGAACCTGTTCGAGTTGCGTTGGGTTCGTGATGATGAGGGACACACACCTGTTCGTTTTGAGGGAATTCCAAGAAATTTGATTTTTCAACTAAATTTTGACCCCTGGTCCAGATTTTGATCACACCTTCCCACTGAAAGGATTTTGGACCCACAAAATCTTATGATTATCTGTCTGAGCTTCAATACTCTTATTCTTCCAAGTTCTATCAACTGATTCTACTTGAAAAGTCTTTTTGACAATCACCTGGATACGTTGACATGCCTTGCACTGTAACTGGCTATGTCCCTCAACCACTATTCTCTGACTGCTGTTGACCCACTGTTCTCTTTGTGCTTGGAAGACTGTCAGGCTTCCCACTGAGAATAATGTCCCTCTTGTGAAATCTTTAGCATCAACACAATTCTCCCTACAATGGCTGCAAAAACTTTCCTGTGACATCTTGTCACAAACCAAGAAAATCATCAATCTTGAAAACAAATTTATACAAGACTGACAATGATGCCAACAAAGTCTTTTTTCTCTTCAAGAAAACGGTCACATCTTGTGCTTCATCAAAGCACATGGCATTTTCCTGCATCTTGGTGTACTCAAAATCGACTTACAAACCAACAAGCACCATCGACTAAACATAAGTCAAAAAACATGATCGATACAACATAGTCGTCAAGACAACATCGACACAAGTCGAGACTCATTTGAAGCATATCGACCTTCCCAAAATAACAAGTCGACATTCATGATACACAATCATGTTACAATCATGAGTCATTCATGATGAACTATCACCAAGTTCATTGTTTACACACACACAAAAACACATGCATGTGCATAGCTCTTCAACTCT
>SNQJ01S0208256.1:5878-22068 GCA_010110895.2 Picea sitchensis | reverse complement strand
ATAAACAACACGGTCATGCACCACATGATCAAAGCATAATTCAAATACTTATCTTTTAACAGCTATAGAAATCACCAACCAAGTGCAGGCCTTCCACGAACCTCCCAGCCTTAGACCACAATGTTCATTAGCTCAACAGTGGGTCACCCTCGAGCTGGGACCGAGCTCCACCCCAAGGCAAGGAATCCTAGGCTAGGCTAAGGTTACAGGGAAGACAACACAGAAATATCTGGAAGGATTATTCCCAAGGAAGCCATCTTACGCCCACTACTACCAAACCCTCATTCACCACATGCTTGTTCCGCCCGAGAGTATACACCTCCACACGCACAGTCCATCGGTGCTAACCTCCCCCTCTGTGTCTCGGCAACAGGCCGAATCAGGAAGTCTCAGAGCTCGTAGCTGGTGTTGGACACTCTCTGGAAGAAAACACTTCCTAGCAAACTCTTTCACCTCGAAAGAGTTGCTCGCAGGCCTGACAACCTGCCTCTTCCACCATCAACCACCTCCCTCACCTGAAGAGAGATCATACCCAATCTCAACACAGGATTACTCTGGCCAATATGCCACACGCAGACCAACAATGTGTGGCCACAATAGCCAATCGGGAAAATGAACACGGGCTTTCTAATTGGTTCAATAATGGCAGGTCACTTCTTATTTCTCAATCTGACGACACGGGATAGACTCACGCTCAGTTCTCGGGAACGCGTGAAAAACAATCCATGCAAGATCCACACAGGTTCTAACTGTTCAGACAGGAGTTGTACCAGGGTATTTCAGAAGTCAACACAGGCTTTTCCATTTTCAGGGATGAACCAGGGTATTCTTGCAGATGTCGTACCGGTTCCACGCTCGGAGGTTCGGGTCCGAATGGAGAGGATCCCCTCACGCGGTTCATCTCAGCAATTATATTTGCATGCACCAGGGTTGACACTTGTCACCCTAGGAACTGCATGCATTCCACAGTGTGCATCCCCTTTGCACGTTCCCCCCCCCTTGCCAGGAACTTAGGATAAAATAATATGCACATGGATCTTTTTTTGGAAATAATATTAAAATATTATTCCAGGCCTAAGCCCCCTAGGCTTAGCCCCTAAGCTCAACAGTGTTGATGGGCGAAAATGACCGTCCGTCAACTGAGAGAGTGGAACCGGTCTGGGGTTGTCTAATAACCCAAGCCGTTTGGGATGAACCACCCTGACGGGTTTAGCGGCTCTGTTAGCCGATCTAAGGTCCTAAGAAAACAAAAAGAAAACAAATCTAAACTAACTAATCTAACTATTCTATATATACAATCTACTATACTAACTCTAACTAATTAACTATCTAACTATTAACTGAAATATAACTTATTCACAAAATGTACAATATCTACAATTTACAGATTTAAATAAAACCTGAAAAACTCATTGATATTCTGCCCTAAGACAGAGAAAGATATTTTTGTTGATTTTATAATTTTATGAACAGAAATAAAACAGAAAACTAACTAAACTAACTCATGAATCTCAACTACAAATATATCTAATTGAAACATTAATAATATACTAACAAATTAATGAAAACAAATTACAAACTGACCTGGAGAATTGCTCCAGATTTGTCCTATGTATGATGATTGTCTTAGCATATCGGAGGGAGGAAACCCGCACCGAATTATCCAGGAGCTGCTCGTAAACGATAGCTGCAGTGCTCTTAAAGTGTGTTTATAGGAAAAACAAGACATAAAAATCACAACAATCATATGATTTATAAATCTCCACAATTAGATAAACCCGTATGTAAAGACTTATACTAAATAATTCAATTGATGAAGAAGAGAAATCTGTCATTCACTAACTGAATAAAGTAATTGCTGTGTTTTTAAGTTAATGGAATAAATCAGATATGGATCACATTAATTTAAATCATATCATTCAACAAAAGACTGTGATAGCTAAAGTAGTCACTAATCAAATGCAAATTGATAAGCAGAAACTTGAAACAAAAGATTGATATTATGAAAGAGAAAGTTGTAGCAGAACATCAACATCTGTCTCAGTTTGTATTAGAAATCCATATCCTAGTTCCCCCACAAGTGAGGATGATCCTTATTACAAAAATAATAAGTATTTATAAGTTTTCCACAGGGTAAAACCTCCCTGTGGAAGTTATCAAATTGTTTACATAAATCTGGGAAGATATCTCAAGTTTTAACTAAACTAGGAAACTACAATAAAACTAAAACACCCAGATATCTCTTGAACTGTTCAGCATGTCCCATGCAATTCAAATTTACCTGAAACAGGTCAGAAATGGACAAGTTAGAGGGATATTTTATTAATAAAACAATAAAAATCTAATTCTATAGACTAGCTACAAAATCCTTTGATTCTGTAGCTAGTCTAAATAAGACACAAAATCAACATTAAAATTGATTAAAAATCTTTTAAAGAGTTAAATTCAATTAAAATCCAATAGCTATTTGAAAATGAATCATTTAGTTTGAAATTATTATACCATTCGAAATCAAACAGGATCAAAATCATTCAACCGAATACAGAGATAGGTGTACTCTGTTTCGATTGTTATCATAAGTCGGCTGAACAGAATCATAATCCAACAGTTGTAAAATCGTTTGATATCCAATTGAAATCAATATGATCAAACAAATCATAGGTAATGGTTAAACATGAGATACGATCGAATCCAAACAAAATCATTTTCCAATCGTTATAGCTGTAACGACATAGCAAACGATTTATACCATATGCGAATTAAACCAATATTGGCGCGTAACTATTCGCAAATGAAATCGTAATAAGATCAATCAGTTTGTACCAGGGTTCATAAGCATTATCCGATCGTTTGTTTTAGCCAAATGGGCAGACAAGATCGACTTACCTAGATCAAAATCATTTCTTTCAAACGAATTATAACTAGATTTAACATATATACCAATCGTCGATCTATAATTAAGCAACTCATTTCACAAATCAAAATCAAACAGAGCATTCATTTATGATACGAATCTAACTCATGAAAACGATCGAACTAACAGAAAACCAATCACGTGATTCAATCAGGTGGGTTTAGCATAGTTGTCATGAATCAAATCCATTCCATGATTCGGGCACATTTGCACAGGCTTAAATGAGAGCATTCTTTTATAAAAACAGAGTCGTTCTTTCCAAATTAAATTGAACAGAGTGGTGTTCCCGATTTGAAAAATTATATGATACAATATATTAAAAAATCGTAACAACCGAACTCGTTGAAATCGTTTGCCAATCATAGTATACAAACGATAACGAAATCACATTCAGACATGATTGTATTCTAAATTGAGCATGAAAAACTTCCTGTTCGGAGTGGATACAAAATGAACTCAACTAAAAGCATACCATCAGTTTCGTTAACTCAATCAAACAAACGAACAAATCGAATCCAAACAAAAGCCATTCAAATCCAATAAAAATCTATGAGAAAATCGTATATCAAATCGAAATTTCATTTATTTTTAGCAAAACGAAAATATACAGGATGAACACAATATGATAGAGTCGTTTCAAAATGTAAACAGAGCTATTCGAATTTGAATCGTTATATTAACCCTGATCATTCACACAACTAGGAGAATTTCGAAATCATACCTGTATGACGAGCAGATGGCTTGATCACGACAATTTGGAGTTGATAACGGTTGTGGCCGATTCAACATTCTTGAAAAGGATGGAGCCAGTTGTCTTCTACTCCTTATCAGTTGCTTGGAGCTGGTTTCTTTGATTGGTCAATACTGCAATTTGATCTTCCGGTGATTGAATTTTCGATTGGAGTAGAGTAACATCGATGTAATATCGTTCCAACCATAAATCGCACTGGTCACAGGATGACTGTGTGGGTTTTGAAAGAGCAGGTGAGGGTTTGTTCAAATGGCTAAGGGTTTCATTAGGAAATTTAATCCCAGGGTAGCTAGGGTTGTCCCTTAGGCAAGGGGGGATATTTTTCACGAAATCGTAAGGTGGTTCGGGGCACAAACCTTGCGAATAATGATACTCGTTGGCCAAGAAATGTTCTACGTCAAAATCCGAATCCTCACTAAGGACGATATGATCTCACTCAACAGAGGGTTTAGGCTTATTTCTAGCCATTCTCGAAATGAGCCAGGCATTCCTTTTTCCTTTGGCATTAGCAGTAGGGTTTTCCTTGGGCTTTTTGCTCGCAGGCTTCTTAATAGTCTTGGCCTTCTCGGTTCCAACGTCTAGTAAGCCAATAGCAGGGTCGATTTTAGGCTTAGGAGAGGGTAATAGGATATGTAAGGGCACCGGTGGTTCAGACTTGGTTTCACTTACCACAGGTTTGTCAACCTAGACAGGGTTTGTGTCATCGAAACCATTTCGGGCGATGAAAGCCCTCCAACTATCACCGTGTAAACTCAAGTGATAAATGATGATCAATTTAATAAGTCCATAGTGGAACAGGCTACTGTCATCCTTCTACCATTTAAACCTTTTCGACATTTTATATAGGTTGCGCTGAAAGTAAAAGGGCATATTCAACGAGTATCTCATAAAATTCATTAGCAAACGCAGGTGGTAGAGAAACACAAGTCCATATCGACCTTCACAGGTCACGAACTGTTTGACTACCATCAAAGTATCGTGCCATCATGGTTTAAGTGTAGAGATTGGCATACCTCTGTCACAAGAAGTGACCTTGCGCGAAATGAAGAGTAGTGTCCATGGCACCTCCTCGACCTTACAATTTTTGAACCAACGCTGACCTGTGGCAGGTAACCCTGTAGCAGAAATGATAAATTCCTCGTTAATTTCCAACTGGGTGTCACCCACCTTGGCTCTACAGCCATCGAAAGTCAAGGTGAATTGTCGTGCAACACAGAGGTTAAAACCCTCAAATCACTGTAAAAAGTTGAGCCACCCGTTTTCCTCCAAATCCTTGTGGGCATTGTCAAACATTAACAAGGCTTGGTTTCCGTTTGGCTCAATTCGCATGAATGGTGCCATGGAGCCGAGCACAAGGTAAGCCGAGGGTTTGGATCATAACACAGACAGGAGCAGAGCTACCCAAGCTAACAGAAGTGAACGAGAATTAGGTATAGGCATAAATGCCATCGTGCGAAGGTGGTGGAGCTTATCTCTGCCATGCAAAATAGTTATTGCCAAAGTACAACCGCCGGCTTACATAGCTATTCAATCCATTATAGCATAGTTCAATAGTCATATCACTTGGCCGACTAATGAAATCAATGTATAAACCAACGCGCGCAAACGTTATACCATAGTTTTAAACACTCGACATATAAATCAAAACCAAAATCAACTATGCGCCAATATGTCAACTCATATAATCAATAGTTTAACCAATGTGCCAATGGGTATTCATATAATCAACAAGCCAATAGCTATGAAAACACAAACATAGGTATCATATTAAAAAGATATATACGAAAGATTGAATCGTAACACCAATGTATCTTATGAAACCAAAGGTCAAGTAGGTCAAATAAAATACAAATCCAAATGCCAATGCATTATAAACTCAATAGAACCAAATTACACAATCAATCGAAGCATGAGTACCGATCAAAGGATCTTACCAGCTATATAATGGTAAATAAAAGGTAAGCGCAATAGGCATATCGATAAGAGAGATAATGACATTTTAGATAATGATTTCAATGAGACCTCGAAAGACGAAGTTTTCATGCTTACAGTCGTGAAAACAAAATGAAGGCAAATGTGTAAATGTCGCAAAAATAAAAGTGTCGTTTATTTAAAAATTGCGACGAAAAATTGATGTTTAGAAAACATTGGTGTAGGCAGCTTATAAGACAATGGAAAAAGTGAATTGGCTGCCAACAATGGCGACACACTGGTAGAAGCAGTTATCTCTGTCAAAAGAAACAAATTCAGATTAGGACAGTAAAGAAAATTTCAACTCAAAAATAACAACTAGAAAATCGTATAAACATCATCGTTAACCAATTATTCCAGCAGTGTTTCAAAAGATGAAAACTGATAACAATCTTAAGATCAGCAAGTCACGATATTAAAGATAAAATCTTCAATACTGTTGGCATAGCCACTACTGCCAGCAGGCATCCATAGCCTCGACAGGGTTGCCATTTAACCCACCTTGACATCTGTATCCTACCCAGAAGTTCTGGATCAGAATAAAGGACATTAAAGATGATTCTTTTTTGTAGTATTTTCATATACCCGACATTTCTTCGCTGCCAGCGGGCCTGTTCAGTACCCCGACGAAGTTGTCTTGGCGCCATGAATGCATTTACCCGCTGCCAGTAGACCTGTTCAGCATCCCGGCGGGTTCACAAGCACTTCCCACAGCTCTTATTCATAATTTATTTTGTTTTGTCTTTTCATAGATATATAGTTGAGTGGGGTGACGCAGAAAATCATGATATTTTAACATATTTTTTAGACCTCATCAGAATATTTTTTTAGAATTGTCCTTTATTTAGATCCAGAGATGTTTTATTTACAAAAACAACTTCCTAAGACAGGGAGACATCTTCTGAGTCATTCTTTTACGGAATAGGGACAGCGTAAAAAGATAATGGATGATCACGACGAACTTTACTCAGAGATCGAGATCAGTGAAATTCTTTCAAACAACAAACTTTTCCAACGCAGATATAAACTTGAGCAATATACTATTGATGTATGTACAAATTTTTCAGAAGTTATTTCAGCGAAGGAAATTTCTTTTATCTTTGTCTAAATAGCTCAATATACAAGTATGTGTATTAGAAAGAAAACACAAACTGACAAATTCAAAGAAAAACCAAAAACAAAAAAGCAAACGAAAAAGCACACAAAAGCAAAATATGTACATAATATACAAGGGTATTTATCAAGAAAAGTATCTTTTTAGGGCTTGGCCATTCACCGGGTAGGTGTCAGGCTGCCCTTCAATATTTTGCAATCGAAAATAACTGGGACCCAACTTTTCAGCAATTAAAAATGGTCCAAGCCACAGATTTTGAAATTTTGTATGTTCTCCCTTTCCCTCATGCGGTTTGTCCCACTTCAAGACGAGATAACCTACTTCAAAATTCCTATCAGAAGCAGAATTGGAATCGAACCAGATTTTAACCAATTGTTGATGTTGATCTAACTTACGCTTAGCTTGGGCTCTTACTTCTTCTAGATTCATCAAAGCGTTAATTCGGTTTTCTAAAGGGGGACAATCTTCTTCTTGGATTTTCTGTGACAACTGAAGTGAAGAAAGAAGAATGTGAGGTGGCAAGATTTCTTCTCTGCCATAAATGAGAAAAAAAGGGGGAGTTACCTACAACATCTTTTGGCGTTACCCTATCATCCCACAAAGCATTCAGCAGTGCATTGTGCCAATTCTTGTGATTTTCAACCACTGTTCTCTTGATGATTTTAATCAAGTTCTTGTTTGTTGATTCTGCCAGTCCGTTTCCCTAGGGGTAGTAACTCACATAATACTTCAGCTTAATTCCCTTTTCCAAAGTGAACTCGCTCATCTCAAGAGAGGAAAAGTAAGAAGAATTATCGAAAACTAAACAGTCAGGGATACCGAAATGAGTGATAATATTCGAGTTTAGAAAGGCAATTACCTGACTGGTGTTGACAGTTCTTAACGCAACAGCTTCAGACCATCGTGTAAAGTAATCCATGGCTATCACAATAAACTTTTGTTGTTGCGAGGATGGAGGGTTGATTGGACCTATGATATCAAGGCCCCATTGCTGGAAAGGAGAATCTACTGAAACTGGTTGCAAGGGAAAGGCTGGTTTTTGTAACCGCCCGGATGCTTTTTGACAGATTATACATTTTCGACACAAGGCATGGGCGTCTCTAAAGAGCGTGGGCCAGTAATAACTGGCTCTTAGAACCTTATGAGTAGTGGTTTCACCACCAAATTGACCACCAACTTCTCCTGCATGCAACTCGAGCAAGACTTTTTCTGCTTCATCTTTTTCGAGACAACGCATCAGTACCTCGTCAAAACTCTGATGAAACAGACTACCATTAACCAGATGAAAGGAGGCAGACTTCAGTCTCAACGCTCTTCTTTTGGAGGGTTCTAGGTGACGGGGTGCTAACCCATGTTCAAGACAGAATCTTATATCGTCGTACCAAGGACTAACAGAGTTTTGTGTGCAACAGATTAAACTTTGATCGCTTTGCCCTAGGTTTGACGTATCGCTTTCTTCTTGTTGTCCTGCTGTTGAATCAGCAACTAACTTACATAACCCTTGGCCTCTCACTATCTAAGATGGGGTGATTTCTAAGTCATACTCCTACAAGGAGGTGACCCAGTTGGCTCTCTTTTCTCCTAGTTCCTTCTGCACCAAGAAGTTCCTCACGGCTGGGTAGGGGACAATGAATTTCATCCTTGACTTCAAAAGATAGGACTGGAAGTGCTTAACTGCTTTGAAAACAGCGTAGGCTTGTTGATCTACCACTAGGTAATTAATTTCAGCACCTTTGAAAGTAGAGCTCATAAAGGCAATGGGTACTTCATTGTTCTTGGCATTATTTTGGGTTAGGACGGATGCATAGGAACAGTCAGAGGCAAAAGTGTAGAGTGTAAAGTCTTGGGAAAAATCTGGGCTCATGAGAGACAGAGCGTCTATTATGGCCTTCTTTACTGCATTAAAATCTTGGTTTTCCAGGGGTCCCCAGTGATATTGGGTGTCTTTCTTAATCAAATTCTGTAAAGGCCTGACCATTTCGGAGAAACTAGGGACGAATCTTCTCACGAAGTTAATCTGGCCTAAGAAAGACTGCATGAATTTTTTGGATGTAGGAGGGGGGAGTTTTGCGATGACTTGAGTCCTTTCGGGGTCAATAATAATCCCTTCGCTAGACACGATGAATCCTAAGAGTTTACCCTGTTCTACTGCAAAGATGGAATTTTTAGGGTTCAAGGAGATGTTGTATTTGCGACATCGCAGTAGGACAGCTCGTAAGTGAGCTAGATGATCGTCTTTTTTTTTAGAAAATACAGTCACTTCATCTAAGTAAACTACGACGGACTGATTGATTAAGCCTCAGAAAGCAATATCCATTGCTCTTTTAAAAGTAGCTCCAGCATTAATCAATCCAAAGGGCATTTTGTGATAAGCATAAGTGCCCCACGGAGTATGGAATGTAGTTTTAAGTTGGTCTGGCGGAGACATCAGGACTTGGTTGTACCCCGAGAAACCATCTAGTAAAGATAACCTCTCAGAGCCAGATACCTGTTGAAGGATCTGTTCCATGGGCGAGACAGGATAGTTGTATTTATCAGACGCTCTATTGAGGTTTCAGAAATCGACGCAGAGTCGAATTTCCCCATTTTTCTTCCAGACTGGGACAAGGTTAGAAACCCATTGAGTGTGCCTAACAGGAAAAATTATTTTAGCATTAAGGAGTTTATTCAATTCTTTTTGAACAGTCGTTTCGAGCTTGGGGTGCATTTTCCTCAGTTTTTGTTGAAAGGGTAAGGTTTGGGGCTTCGTAGGGATGACATGTTGTATGATATTAGGGTCGAAAGTTTTGAGGTCATCATACGTCCATGCAAAGACATCTTTAAATTCTTTGAATAATTTAATGAATGCAGCTTTTTCTTGTTGAGAGCATCCTAACCCTAGATTAATGCACTGAGGATTTTCATTAGTTCCTAAGTTCACTTTTTCATAAGATAATGAGGAACTATTGATTTTACAATTGACCGTCTTTTTAAATTTATCTTGAAAATCATAAAACTTCTCTAGTCTAACTACAGATTTAGGGATCGATTTTACCATATCCGATGAAGATTCAAGAGTTCTCGGATCTGGTATTACCGTGAAATCGTGCAAATTGTCGTCGTGCGTATGTTCGTCTATCACCGCTCCTTGAAAGGTTTCTTCCATGTGAATAAAGTTAATAATCTATTGATCGTCGTCAAATACTCTCCAGTTCATGATGCTGTCGGGAATGGATGGCCGAAACAGCAGCTCAACTGAGAATGCGTCTGGGGACAAGCCTTCTGCAGGAAGAAGTTTAGAAGCTACATTAGCTAATAAATCTGCTTCAGAGTTATTCAATCTAGGAATGGAATTTATATTGAAAGATGAAAGTTTATTCATTAAGTTCCATACCTCAGACTGGTATCTTTTGAGATGCAGAGAAAGACAGTGGATAGAGTCTCTTACCTATCTAACCACTATTTTAGAGTCGCCAAAGACGGTTAAATTTTGAATGTTCATATCCAAAGATTTTCTGAGACCTTGCAGTAAAGCCTCATATTCTGCAGTATTGTTAGTACATTCAAATTCCAACCTACATGCTATCAATGTTTTGTTACCTGCCGGATCGATAATGATGCAGCCTGCTCCAGCTCCTTCTTTGGACTTTGACCCGTCGAAATATAGAGACCAAATTTGATTTGCATCGGGTACATGGGATCGTTGTGTGGAAGCTGTTGGCTGCATATATGCTACAATCTTGGACTTCTGTTCTGGATTGGTGATAGGTGAAGCCTCTACCATGAAATTATCGAAGAAGGTGTCCATTCCTTGTACTTTAGGTGAATTAGAGGGAGGTGTATATGGTTCATTGGGATCGTTCAAATCAGTGGCTGTGAACTTAAGGTATCGCTCACAATTTACTCTGATTTTATTAGTCTTTCCATTCTCTGGAAGCCATAGATGAGACCAATCTGTTGCGAAATAACCATGTAGCTACTCCGACCAGTCCCTGCTTAAAAACATGCCATATACTTTTGGAATATCCACAACAATTATATCAATAACTTGATGAACCTTGGGGTTAGATGATAATATAATAAGCACATTCTTTAGTTCGCCTATAACATTGACATTTGTCCAATCAAGTTGTATGATTTTTAAAGTAGATGGTTCAACTTCAACATTAATTTTCTAGCATACAGACCAAGGAATCACATTGGATGACACTCCTGAGTCTACCATACAATTTTGCACGTTTCTATTAAAGATCTCGAAAGTTAATAGAAATGGAGGTACATTTTTGCGAGTGCTAAGAGTAGTAGCTTGTGGTTTTTTACTCGCAGTTTCTAAAGCTACTTTATCTACATTATTTACATTATTTACATTACTTACAGGAAGGCTTCCTTTATCTTGAGGATCAGGATTGTTTTTAGTGGAAGTATTCTGGGGAACTTTGCTTTGTACAACCTTGTTACCATTAGAATTACCATTTTTTCCATTTTCTGAGATATTTTGCAACATTTTTTGTAACAAAAACGGAAACTTCAATAACTCATAAATAGAAATGTTAGCCCTTAACTTTTTAAGATCTTCAACAACATCATAATCTAAGTTGGGGTTCACATTACTTTGTTTAGTCTCAGTTGATTTAGATTTCTTTGGAGGTGAAGTTGTAGTTCTTTCGGTAGAAGGTTTGTTTACTGTCTTACTCCTGGTATTATAAGGATGAATTGTCTCGAAGTTAGCTTGAAAGATGCTATCCGAGAAATGTCCAAAAATGTTTGGAGAAGACTCTTCTTCTGGAACTGTCTCTGGTTCAACTACCTCCTGAGGAATATCAGGAGGCATCAAGTTATTTTGGGCTTCTAGAATTGTTTGAAGGGCACCTTGCAAACTTTCCAGATTAAGGCCTTCGATGGTTGGATTAGGTCGGTTGGTAGGAAAAGGCTTCTAGAACAGGGGCTTGTAAGGTCCTTTTCTTGAGGAAGCTTCTTCGGTCGACCTTTTTAAGTCTATAACTTGATTTGACAGTTTTTGAACAACTTTAGTTAAGTTTTCCAAATCAGAATTTTCAGGTTGTGTTTTACTTTGAGTGGGTCTGGGGAGGATTTCAATCTTCTTTTTGGAAGAAGAACTAGTCTCAGTTTCGTTTCTAGTAGAGTCTTTAAGACTAAGTATGTCTTTTTCGATCTGGCTGGCTTCCTCAAAGGCTTCTAACAACGTAGCTTTCTTAGATCGTCTAACCCAAATAGCTATACTTTGATGCAAAGCTTTAGTGTAGTATGCTATTATAAGACTCTCAGCAGGCATAGAATCTGTTGGGATTCGGTTTTTAAGTGTTAAGAATATTTTATTAAAGTCTTTAACTTTTTCTTTTGGGTTCATTCTTAATCTAGAAAGGTCCATGACTAGAAATTCCGAAGGCTTACCGTCTCCGAACTTTTCCAAAAAGCATGACTCAAACTTTTGCCAAGACACGATGGTATGGGGTTGTTGGGCAAAGTACCATGTTGATGCATTACCCTCGAAAGTATAAGGGAACAACCTACAGACAATGTCTTCATGTTCAACATTGCAGAGTCTTATGGCTAACATAAACTTTTTTATATGATCTTCAACGATCTGTTTTGAGTCTAGATCAAACTTGGGAAGCCATTTCTCCGGGTGTTTAGGTAAAGGATGTTGAGCTCCAGGTACAACTACGGCATCCTGATCAAGCCAGGGTCTAGCAGGGTTGTTATGATTTTCCATTGGGGTAGTGGGTGTGGAAGGCTGAGAAGGGGAATTGCCTTCGTTAGAGGAATCTCCTCCAGAAGAGGAAGGAGATGATGGAGGTGGTGAAGGAGGTATCCCAGATCCTCCTGCAGCAGGATTTATGATTGGATCTGTAGGATTCACAGTGAGGTTAGTGTCACCTAATTGTTCTCTGATATCAGAGAAGTCCAAAGGTTGACCCCACGGACGGTTTGGTTGCCTCAAACGGGCTAAGGCACTATGTGTTTTAATAAGAGATTGGCGAACAATCTCTTGTATGTCACCACCTATAGGATTAGGGGTTACTGGCTCAACTGTGATCTGCGGATCGTCGGTTGAAGTAGTTGTTGTTTGAGGGGGAATATTATCATTTGAATGGCTTCTAGTCACTATAGGTGAGTGATTAGGTGGTGGAGGAGTCTTGCGACCGCCTCGTGCCATTAATTAAGTTCATGCCCTCCTTCTAGCGCCATTTGTTGACGGGCGAAAACGACCGTCCATCAACTGAGAGAGTGGAACCGGTCCGGGGTTGTCTAATAACCCAAGCCGTTTGGGATGAACCACCCTGACGAGTTTAGCGGCTCCGTTAGCCGATCTAAGGTCCTAAGAAAACAAAAAGAAAACTAATCTAAACTAACTAATCTAACTAAAACTAAATAAAACAAACTAATAAACTAATCTAATTAAAACTAACTATCAAACTAAACTAAAACTAATTATTAAAACAAAATAAACTAATCTAACTATTCTATATATACAATCTACTATACTAACTCTAACTAATTAACTATCTAACTATTAACTCAAATATAACTTATTCACAAAATGTACAATACCTACAATTTACAGATTTAAATAAAACCTGAAAAACTCATTGATATTCTGCCCTAAGACAAAGAAAGATATTTTTGTTGATTTTATAATTTTATGAACATAAATAAAACAGAAAACTAACTAAACTAACTCACGAATCTCAACTACAAATATATCTAACTGAAACATTAATAATATACTAACAAATTAATGAAAACAAATTACAAACTGACCTGGATAATTGCTCCAGATTTGTCCTATGTATGATGATTGTCTTAGCGGATCGGAGGGAGGAAACCCGCAACAAATTATCTAGGAGCTGCTCGTAAACGATAGCTGCAATGCTCTTCAAGTGTGTTTATAGGACAAACAAGAGATAAAAATCACAACAATCATATGATTTATAAATCTCCACAATTAGATAAACCCATATGTAAAGACTTATACTAAATAATTCAATTGATGAAGAAGAGAAATATGTCATTCACTAACTGAATAAAGTAATTGCTGTGTTTTTAAAGTAATGGAAGAAATCAGATATGGATCACATTAATTTAAATCATATCATTCAGCAAAATACTATGATAGCTAAAGTAGTCACTAATCAAATGCAAATTGATAAGCATAAACTTGAAACAAAAGATTGATATTATGAAAGCGAAAGCTGTAGCAGAACATCAACTTCTGTCTCAGTTTGTATTAGAAATCCATAGCCTGGTTCTCCCACAAGTGAGGATGATCCTTATTACAAAAATAATAAGTATTTATAAGTTTTCCACGAGGTAAAACCTCCCTGTGGAAGTTATCAAACTGTTTACATAAATCTGGGAAGATATCCCAAGTTTTAACTAAACTAGGAAACTACAATAAAACTAAAACACCCAGATATCTCTTGGATTGTTCAGCATGTCCCATGCAATTCGAATTTACCTGAAACAAGTCAAAAATGGACAAGTTAGACAGATATTTTATTAATAAAACAATAAAAATCTAATTCTATAGACTAGCTACAGAATCCTCTGATTCTGTAGCTAGTCTAAATAAGACACAGAATCAACATTAAAATTGATTAAAAATCTTTTACAGAATTAAATTCAATTAAAATCCAATAGCTATTTGAAAACGAATCATTTAGTTTGAAATTATTATTCCATTCGAAATCAAACATGATCAAAATCATTCAACCGAATACAGAGATAGGTGTACTATGTTTCGATTGTTATCATAAGTCGGGTGAACATAATCATAATCCAACAGTTGTAAAATCGTTTGATATCCAATTTAAATCAATATGATCAAACAAATCATAGGTAATGGTTAAACAGGAGATACGATCGAATCCAAACAAAATCATTTTCCAATCGTTATAGCTGTAACGACATAGCAAACGATTTATACCATAAGCGAATTAAACCAATACTGGCGCGTAACTGTCCACAAATGAAATTGTAATGAGATCAATCGATTGGTACCAGGGTTCATAAGAATTATCCGATCTTTTGTTTTAGCCAAATGGGCAGACAAGATCGACTTACCTAGATTAAAATCATTTCTTTCAAATGAATTATAACTAGATTTAACATATATACCAATCGTCGATCTGGAATTAAGCAACTCGTTTCACAAATCAAAATCAAACAGAGCATTCATTTATGATACGAATCTAACTCATGAAAACGATCGAACTAACAACAAACCAATCACGCGAATCAATCGGTTGGGTTTAGCATAGTTGTCATGAATCAAATCCATTCCATGATTCGGGCACATTTGCACAGGCTTAAATGAGAGCATTCTTTTATAAAAACAAAGTCGTTCTTTCCAAATTAAATTGAACAAAGTGGTGTTCCCGATTTGAAAAATTATATGACACAATATATTAAAAAATCGTAACAACCGAACTCGTTGAAATTGTTTGCCAATCACAGTATACAAACCATAACGAAATCACATTCAGACATGATCATATTCTAAATTGAGCATGAAAAACTTCTTGTTCAGAGTGGATACAAAACGAACTCAATTGAAAGCAGACCATCAGTTTCGTTAACTCAATCAAACAAACGAACAAGTCGAATCCAAACGAAATCCATTCAAATCCAATAAAAATCTATGAGCAAATCGTATATCAAATCGAAATTTCATTTATTTTTAGCAAAACAAAAATATACAGGATGAACACAATATGACAGAGTCATTTCAAAATGTAAACAGAGCTATTCGAATTTGAATCGTTATATTAACCTTGATCATTCACACAACTAGGAGAATTTCAAAATCATACCTGTATGACGAGCAGATGGCTTGATCACGACAATTTAGAGTTGATAACGGCTGCGGTTGATTCAACATTCTTGAAAAGGATGGAGCCAGTTGTATTCTACTCCTTATCAGTTGCTTGGAGTTGGTTTCTTTGATTGGTCAATACTACAATTTGATCTTCCAGTGGAATAAAATGGGCAACTTTAGTAAGCTTGTCCACCACCACCATGATTGAATCATGCTACTTGCTTATTCTGGGCAATCCTGTGATAAAATCCATTGTTACCATGTCCCATTTCCACTCAGGAATAGGTAAAGGATGCAACAACCCTGCTGGGTTTCTATGCTCAGCCTTAACCCTTTAGCACTCCATACATCTGGCAATGTATTCAAAAATTTCTTTCTTCAAACCTGGCCAAAAATAATGGCTTTTGACTGCTGCCACAGTCTTTTGATATCCAGGATGTCCAGCATAATCCACGTTATGCATCTCCTTTAGAATTGCCAGCTTCAATTCTTGGTCATTAGGTACATACACTCTATTCTTATACAAAAGTAGACCATCAGTTCCCAAGGCATAACCTTTCTTGATCTGTGGTCTTTCATGCTGTTGTAGCTTTGCTACAAGATTTCTATACTGCAAATCAGC
>SNQJ01S0208254.1:0-16190 GCA_010110895.2 Picea sitchensis | reverse complement strand
CAAGGCTATCAGGTTGTAATCTTTACTTTCAATTAATATGATATAGTGGCATGTCCCTTTCCCATAAAGCTATTCTCACTTTATTGTGTAATTCCTTGATCATACACATAAGTTGACACTTGAATATATTTTGATATATTCACTTTGGTTGGTTTGTGTTGTCTTGGTCTTGACCTCACGAGAGCACCGAAGCGAAGCGGGAGAAACAAAGACCCTAGGAAGCGATACTAAGGTATGTTACTTGTTCCTTCCTACTAGCTAATTCAATGGTCAAAACTTAGGGAAAGAGTCATGCCCTGTCTTGTTTTGTTCTAAATCCAGGTGGATCTAGGGAGATCTATTAGTGTCTGTACCTATCGATTAGTCCGATAACAGTTGTGACCATCCATGCTTTTTCACCTCATCTCTTTAGATAACAAGGATGCAACTACATCCTCATACTTCAATGTATATTGAGTGGTAATACCTATTGCTACAACCATATTATCCCAAGAGTTTGGCAAAGAACATAACAAAGTAAAACACTTATCTTCTTTTGAAATCATAATATTAGCAGAGCCAAGTTGACTTACTAGAGTATTAAAGGCATTTTGATGTTCTGTCACAGAATATCCATCTTCCATCCTAAGATGATACAACTTCTTTCGAAGAAACAACTTGTTTACCAAGGACTTTGATTGATACAAATTCTCCAACTTATCCTATAGTTCCTTGGTTGTAGATTCTTCTGAGACATTCAAGAACACCGAATCTGCGAAGCAAAGTCGAATAGTACTCCTTTCTCTTCTGTCCAACTTCTCCCAATCTTCCTTCGACATACCAGTAGGTGGTGTACTAGTAGTTTGTGCACCACTAGGTTGTGTACTAGTCATCTGTGTGCCAGTAGGTTGCGTACCAATAGGATATGTACCAAGATCCATAGTAATCCATTGTTCTTTGTCTACAATAAGGTCCTCCATATTCAACTTCCATAGCTCAAAGTTTTTACCATTGAGATTCTCTATCTCGATTCTAGAAGAACTCGTCATTCCTCTTTTTGCACTTAAATCACCACTGCAAAAGCTCTCACTAAACCTAGGTTTATCACAGACCCAAGATAAACTTGATCTATCAAGACCAAGCCAAACCCTCAACAAAAAAGGAATCCCTCTAAAGCCAAAAACGATCTCTAATACCACATGTAAGTTTTAAACCTGTGAAGTAAAGTAATGCATATAGATTCTTAAGAAAAACAAAATTTAATCAATGTCTCATACACAGAGTACACAAAGATTTTATACTAGAAACCCTCAACTGGGAAAACCTTTCTTATATTCATTATTGAATTTCACCATTCACCATACAATATATACAATGTTTTTAGGTATTCCCTAGATACCAAAACCCTAATCCCTTAATCCAGGATTAATTTAGTAAACCACCAAAAATAGCAAAATCTGCTAAAAATAGCAAAAATCGATGATTAGTTTTGATAATCCGGGATCATTAGACACAATTGTCGAACTTGACGTTCCCACACACACACACATGCAAAGAATACAACACATACCCAACACCTCGTATTAATGTATTAATTTATAGTTTCTCCAAAAATGCAAGCGATACAATATTTGTTCACCGACAAGGATATTATCAACGATATTTTGAATACCAATGGTTGCGGAAATGATCAAAACTAATTACAATTCAAATCCTTTACAATGCAATTCAAATAAAATATCATATCCTGCGAATTGAATTTCAAAGGTGTCCTCCCATGATCTTCCTCCATCTAGCTCCCTTCTTGCTAACCGTGAAGACCTCACTGATACCTCCTAGCCAACGCTAGGGGTACTCTTCTCCCCCCTTATCCCCCTGAGATGGAAAGGGGCCACACGAAACCACAACTAGAAACTCTAGCTCCCAGCTCACCTCGCAAGCTCGATCTACCACTCTCTCTCTCTCTCTCTCGCTTGGTATCCCGACTCTCACAAGTAAAATCAGTCAAAGAAATTTCGATAGCATAACTTTATGCATACTAGTCATGATTCGTTCCTCTTCTCAGCCATTACTTTTATAGATTTATTCTTAGTGACCACTTTCCAATTGCAAGTTTAATTCGTTTTATTAAAATTTAATTATGAAATACTCTCCCCCGTACACTTGTCACCCGATTCCTTAGTTGCACCAAAAATTCATTTATTTAATTTAATTTAATGTCAATTTCCCTCACCCATCCTAAAAGTGCTTCTTGTTGTCCCTTTATTCCCTCTATATCCTTTTAATGACTGGCGCCTTTCTAAAACTTAGTTGTGTTTTATTTAGGAAAGTTATTTTAGTTAGACTATATTCCTTTCTATTTTTCCACATTCCTTTTTACATTCATTTCCCTTATTGTCTAAGTTCCAATTTAGCATGTCTTGCACATAATCAATAATTAAATCTTTATATACAATATTTCTCTTTTAAATTCTTAACTTGATTTTTTTTCATCCCCCTTTTATTAATTGATTATTTAGTTTTTAGTCTTCTTACCCTATTTAGACCTAGGCTTAATTTTCAACTAGGCTTAGAGTTTTTAAGGGAATTTATAATTAATAAAAATTACCCATTTAACATTTATTTTAAGGATGACCATGTCAAAACAAAATATACTTTTCTAGGAACCTAGGTTCATTGACTCACCTTTTATTAAAATCATGACATGCCCTTAAATATGCATTATGTGCTCCAAGGGTTTCACTCGCCTTTATTCATGTTTTATTTATGCGATGTTCCCTTCAAGATGCATTACATTCTCCAAGGGTGCCACTCGCCTTTGAATGATTTTGGTAGTTGTCCAATGCTTGGAGTCAATACTCCATCTGATGACCTTGTCAGAGACTAAGGGCCTCTAAGGAATAAGGACCCTACCTTATTGCGCACCCCTTAGAATATTTTTGAGTGACTGTCTTAGTCTGCCCTCACATCATCATGGATCTCTCGAACTAGGTAATCATTAACCTACAATTCGAGCCACGACAAGAGTTCTAGTAGGCCGTGGTAGAGATGCTTCCACACCTCTCCCTCAATTTCTGGTTGTTGTGCATGGCCCCTTTACTCCTAATGTGAGTCTTATTAGCAAGAAATCGTCAGTGTGCATCCATCAACGAAACATGTCAATGATCCTTAAACAACATCATAATATACCCAATCATAGGTCACATATGCATAAAAAGAAATATCCAAACCAGATACAGTCCACTCCTTGACTCGATCCAGAGTCTAAGGAGGTCCACTGATGCCATCGACATCCTCAATCTTTCAAGTTTCCTGCACACTCAAGAGAAACTTGTCAATAACACCTGTGTATACATAGATATCAAATAACATAACATCATAATCCATAAGTATCATCATCAGAATCCATAAGTGAAACATACAACCATATGATAAACCGGATCACTTGCACGCAAGTATCCTCAAATAATAATTCATATCATGCGCACACAAGAGAGGGATGTTACATACACCCCCTCTTGTTTTTAACTTTTTCCTGAAGTTTCAAAATATAGATGTGAAGGAAATAAAGTATCTGAAAAGATCCAAATGTCTAACTATCAAACACAAATGGAAACTGCTAATGCATATCATATGCATCCTCCCAGTTAGCCGAGTGTGGACTATAATTGTCCCACTAGACCTTGACCTGATCGACTATTTGACACTTTAGTTGTCGAATGCAATGGTCCAAAATGCAGATCAGATCTGCCATGAGTGTGCCCTTGTCTGATACCTGCAAAAAACTCATGTCAATCACATGTGTAGGATCGCTATCATAATGTCTCAAAACGGATACATGAAAAACATCATGCATACACCTCAAATAATTAGGCAAGGCGAGTAGATAGACCATGTGCCATTTATTTTCCACAACTTTTAAAGGTCCCATAAACCTATGAGAGAGTTTATAACCCTTCCTAAACTTGATCGAACTCTTGTGTAGTTTCACTTGCAAGAAGACTTGATCACCAACTTCATAACTGTGGTCAATGCGATGAGCATTGACATAAATCTTCTGTCAATATTGTGCTTCCTTGATCCTTTGTCTTATCATTTTCATTTGTTCTTACATTTCTTGGATTTCTTATGGTCCTACCAAGACTATATCCTCAAGTTGATCCTAGCTCAAAGGCATCCGACATGGTCACCCATACAAAAAATCAAATGGTGCCATCTTAATGGTGCTTTGATAACTGTTGTTGTATGAAAACTCTACCAATGGAAATAACTCCTCCCAACCCTTCTTTTGGTCCATAACATAAATACTCAACATATCTTCCAATATTTGTTTCATTCTTTCTATCTTCCCATCTATCTCCGGGTGATACATGGTACTAAGGTTAAGTTGGGTTCCCAAAGCCTCTTGGAAACTAGTCCAAAATCGTCTTGTAAACATTGATCCTTGATCGGATATGATAATTTTTGGAACGCCATGCAATATCACAATCTCGCTGATAAAGAATCTATCTATGTCTGGTGCCTGATATGTCGTACACACATGGATAAAATGTGCAATCTTCATCAGAGTGTCTACTACCAAAACAATCAAGTCATGCCTCCTTGCCGTCAGCGACAATCCAACAATGAAGTCCATCGAAATGAACTCCCATTTCAATTCTGGAATAGCGTGTGACTGTAATAATCTTGTCGGATGTCTATGTTCAACCTTCACTTGCTAACATTCTAGACATCTCACCACATAGTTGACTATATCCACCTTCATTCCTTTATAGAAGAATAAAGGTTTAAGTTCTGCCCTCATCTTTGTGACTCATGGATGATCCATGTACACTGATCTATGAGATTCGTTTAAGATCAAAAATCTCAACTCGTCGTTATGTGGTATGTAAATTTGGTTATTATATCTCATTAATCCATCATTGTCCATAGTAAATCCCGCAAATTTTGGTACCAACATGGTGTCTTTTCTGATATTTTCCTTAACCTCTTTACACCAGTCATAGTCATGCTATACAGTTAGAATATTTTCACAAAGATTCGTTTGAAGAGGTATCACCAAAAATATGCACGGTCTCTGACTCAACGCATCTTCCACTCTGTTCACTCCGAAAATATATGTAGTTCCGACCAACGCCTTTACCACGCGTTCAAGTCACTTTGCGTAAAAATGTGCTGCAAACCAAAGTGGTCTGTTTTTAGTTCAAATTTTTGTCCAATCAAATAGTGTCTCCTTACTCTCAGGGAATACACAATGGCCAATATCTCCAAATCATGGGCCGCGTATTTCTCCCCGTGCTTTCTTAACTTCCTAGAGATGTAAGCGATCACTCGACCGTCTTGCATCAAGAATCCGCCTAAGCCTTCCTTGGATTCATCTGTTCATACCAAGAAGTCCTTGTCCATGTCATAGAATTTTAATATCAGTGATGTCATCAATAGATCCTTGAGACTTCAAAATACTTCCGTGAATTTCTCAGTCCACACAAATTCTTTATTTTTCTTCTGCAATTCTGTAATCAGCTTTTATATCTTTGAAAAACCTTCGACAAACCATCGATAATATCTAGCTAAACCCATGAATCTACGTACTTCTGGGAAGTTCTTCAATGTAGGCCATTCCATAATATCCTCCACCTTCACTGGATCCAAAATGATACCTTCGCTGGAGATAACATGCCCTAAATAATGAATCCTCAATTGATAAAAAAAAGCATTTCGACAGTTTCCCGTATAATTTGTTCTCTTCTAACACTATAGTACCAAGCACAAATGATCGTCATGTTCTTCTATCATCTGAGAATAAATCAAAAATTTTTCAATGAATACTTGAACAAACTTGTCCAAGTATTCGCAGAACACCCCATTCATCAAGCTCATGAATACCCCTGGGATGTTTGTCAGTCCAAACGGTAAAATGGTAAATTCGTAATGTCCAAACCTCGTCTTGAATGCAGTATTAGGAATGTCTACCTCCTTGATCCGTAACTGGTGGTATCCTGATCTCAAGTTTATCTTTGAAAACACCATCGTGCCCTTCATTTGATCAAACAAATCATCTATTCTTGGTAATTGATATTGGTTCTTGATCGTTGTCTTGTTCAATTAATGGTAGTCAATGCAAAGTCTCCACGACCCATTATTCTTCCATATGAAACTAACATGTGCATCCCAAGGCGACACACTTGGACATATAAGTCATATGTCCAACAACTCTTTCAGTTGCATTTTCAATTCCTATAACTTAGGGTTCGACATTCGATAAGCATTTCTTTCTATTGGTTCAGTTCTAGGTTTTAGGTCGATGGTAAATTACAATTCCCTCTCAGGCAATAAACCTGGTAACTCCTCTGGGAATACGTTTACAAATTCTCGTACTATCGGAGGATTGTCTAGTCCTTCCATCACACCCTTTTCGTTCAATGCAAGGATGGCATATAGATTGCATCCCTTGCACATGTTCTTCCATAGTTATAGGGAAGAGATGAACCTTAGAGAAACTCCCTAGTTTCTTCCTACAATCACTCGTCTCTATCCCTTGTCATCGATCAAAATTTATCATTTCGTCTTACAATTGAGATTCGCATCATGAGATTCCAACCAATCCATATCGATGACTACGTCATAAGATCCTAATATTGTGACGTATAGGTTGGCATTTGTGACAAAGTCTCCCAGGTTAAGGCTATAGTCCATAACCTTTCCTCCAAACTTCTTCTTGGCTCTCGAAGCCATTTCCACATAAGTAAACGTGCCCTGTTCGACTGCCTTTACCTTAATTATTTTTATTTCTGCACCAAAAATAAATCTCTTTCTAGCACCTGGATATATCAAAATACTAAAGTTATGTTCAACGATGGTACCTAATGTCTTGAGCACATTAGACTAGTTCTCGTGCTGGTGGTTATTCACCATTGCATGAATCTGATGGGCCTTGCCAAAATCTCCTATGGTAGTGTGTCTGACTGACCCGGCTGCTCTGGCCCTCTCAACTGGATAGTCACACTGATAATATGTCTCTTCACATGTCCAATGTTCGGTCTTTAGTCCAATACTCCTGGTCCCCGAAGTAGAAGTTGAGCGTCCACCAACCTGGAACACTGGTCTGTTCTGTTGAACATGCCTAAATTGTTGTTGTTGTGAACGATGCTAATGCTAGTGTTGTGGTACTCTGTAGGGAGTCTCTTGTTGAGGCACCGATCATCGTGGTGTTGTGAATGTGTATCCTCTCAAAGTGACTCGATACCCTGATCGATGTCTAGCTGGTGTGTGATGCTGCTGCGCACCAGATGTCGCCTGCCCCGTCGGTCTTGCAGGAGTCCTACTCTGACCCCCACTGATAAGCTCTTCCTAAGCTATGAGGGCCTTTTGGACAACATCATGCAACGTCTGAGGAATTAGGATCCTCACTTTCACATGAATGCAGACGTTAAGGCCAAACAAAAACTTGTTGACCTTAATCTTATTAGTGTTCAGATGTGGAGCATACCTAAGAAGCTCCATGAAATGGGCCTCGTACTTGGGCACCATGCGACCACCCTGTCATAAGGCGTTGAACTCATTGAGTTGGCACTCAATGAATTCCTTAGACAAATAACTTTACCGGAATCGCTCCTCGACCAATTCCCATGACACGTCTTCAACAACCATGTTCAGTTATGGTAGGAGCATCTTCAATTATAGAAGAGAGCTTCCCTTCAGCTGAAAGACCGCCATGTGGACCTTCATGTTGGAGGTGTAGTTGCGAAGTGCAAAGCACATCGCCATGTTCTCCAACCAAGCCTTTGCGGCTATGCCATCCGTGGCACCCAAGAAATCGGGGAACTTGACCTTCTCAAGTTCTCGGTGAATGCTACCATCACCGGTTGGGACGCGTTGTGGATCCTCAGGGGGTACAGGCTCCCTGGCCTCATCTCTATCTACAAGAATAATCAAGGCCTCTGACATCCTCTGAAAGGACCTCATAAACCCAACCACACCCCCCACAATTTTTTTTTCCTGTCCAATGACTTGTTCTTCTCCTTGGGGGTTATACCCCTCTGGCATGGATGCTACTGGAGGCATCACGCCTCCTCCCCTAGAACCATGTCCTCTACCTCCATGATGTCCTCTAACCATCATTACCTGCATGGACACAATTCAATTTAATTATTGATAAATTATTAATCAAGTGGTTATACAGTGGAATGCGTAATGATCCCAAATCACGGGGTTGAATCTTTCTCTCATACCATATGTAATGACCCCGTTGTTATGACAACAAAAGCGACGTACAACAGGTAATTTTTTTTTGTTAGTAAATTTAAAACATCACAATTAATAACAACATCATCGACACATCATCCAATATATATTAACGAAACAATATTAATGCATTAACAATCAATCATGACTCAAAGTCGACACATCATCACCATGAGTAACGATACTCATATCGATGCAACAAAAAAAATATATAGAATCCCATAACCATTGCATTCATACAATTAATGAAGATGCAAAAACAATACGAGTCATAAATCTCTTAACTCATCTCATAAAGGAAATAATTAGATAACACCAAGATAACATGAGATAACATAACGATAACTTAAGGATCATAAAGATAATCATAAGAATGACATAATATACTACCCGCCCAACCTACCCTGCAAGGTTAGGACCTCCATGACACATAAGCAACACTCAAGCCTAGGTTCCAATTTATTTTAACCATTTAATGTCTCAACGTTGGTGATTGTTCTGAGGAACAAGGAGGTGTCTACATCCCGCTAACCTAATCAATCCAAGAAACTAGCTAAATCGACAACATCTACGATCATCTATTTCATCCATCCATCAATCCTAAACATCAATTAACCATGGTGCAAGGGTAATCATTATCGTTATAAATCATACATCAATATTTAATTATTCGCGTGCGCGAGAGTATACAATTCTCGAACAATCACCCATCAACTTAAGTAACGGTGCAAGAAAAAACTAGTTGCCAATATGTCATACATCTACATAATTTCATGGCACAAATTAGTTAACGTTAAAATTGAAGGTGCAATGAACAATAACGAAGAAATCACATGCCCACTTAAATTAAGGTGCACAAGTAAAATTTATTACTGAACTAATCATGCATCATCATTAATGAAAGGCGCATGAGAAATCAAAGCTAAAACATTGTACATACGTCATTATTCCCAAGCGCGAGCAATCCAATTATTAAAGCAAAAAATAATCAAAGGCACAAGACAAATATTCATTAAATTTTTTATGGCGCCAATAATAACTACACACATGTCCATTCACACATAGCTATATATCCTATTGCAAGTAATCATCAATTAAATTAAGGCACAGGCAACGTAATCAATCAACCATCTGATATCAACATTAATTCAATGGCACCATATGACCCATTGCTTAGTCATTTCACATCAACAATTTCATAGCACAAGAAGTCCAATGTCTACACAAACATTCTTTACATCATGGTTTCATTGCATGCAAGAAATCTAATGTCTAACATCGCACGTTGCGGTATAATTTCAGTGTGTGCAAGGAAATTATTTATTTGGCTAGTCATCCAACAAGTTTAAAATTCGTGGCGCCAATACCTAATAACTTAATCATTAATATCCAATACACAATCGTCAACATCTAAAGGTGATAGATTTAACTAACATTAAAGTTTACATAGAAATGGTCCATGAAGTAAACACAAAGATATGTTTTAATAATAAACCTTTCATATTGGAATACATGTTACCTTCCTACACTTGAGTATTAAGATAAATAAAATATGAATGAGAAGTACTCAACCCTTTTATTACAAGAAATATTATTCTAAGATCATCTCTAATTAAACATAAACCTTAATGGAAATAACATTAAGGAAAAGAAATAAACCTTAATAATGGAAACAACAATAAAGAAAAGCGATAAACCTAAATAATGGAATAACATTAAAAAAAACAATAGCCCTTTTTCTTATAATATAAACTCTTAATTAAAAATAATAAACAGTAGGATCTCTCCATTCATATATAGGTAGAAAAACACAGATACATCTCTGTCAACTATAATTACAAATAAAAATCCATGTAAACAAATCTCTTGGAAGATCGTTGACCATTAAAGGCGTTGGGAATAAAATGTTGAGCAACAAATCAACCCAACAATTTGAGTGAAAAAAACTAGTAAAAGGTTAAACTCGTTGGGCAACGAATATGCAGAGATTCCTTCTCATAGTTAGGTGAAAACAATTTCTCCACGCAAAGGTAAAGGTAAAAATGTAGAGCCTAAAGGAAGAGAACTGAAGGAAAACAATGGGTGAAATTAATTCCAGCATAGAGATGAATTAGGGATTATCCCGCTAGGGTAAGAGCTCTAAGACTTGGGAGAAATCGAGAGCCATACACAGAGACTTGGAAGGATAAAAACATTGTTGTACATTGCAGAGACCTCGTTGTGTAAAAGAGGTAAGGAGAGAGTAAACGCCTAAGAGAGATTACTTTTGCTGGATAGAGAAAGATCACAGCGGCTGTGGGACACATGGAAAAACAAAAAAACACAGAGAAGAAAGTGCAAACGCAAAGGGATTAGGAAAGACTCTCCCCCGTACACTTGTCACCCGATCCCTTAGTTGCATAAGAAATTAATTAATTTAATTTAATTAAATGTCAATTTCCCTCACCCATCCTAAAAGCGCTACTAAAACGCTCCTTGATGGACTCCCTTTATTCCATTTATTTCCTTTTAATGACTGACGCCTTTCTAAAACTTAGTTGTGTTTTATTTAGGAAATTTCTTTTAGTTAGAGTATATTAGATTCCTTTCTATGTTTCCACATTCTTTTTTACATTCATTTCCCTTCTTGTCTAAGTTCCAATTTAGCATGTCTTGCACATAATCAATAATTAAATCTTTAGATAAAATATTTCTCTTTTAAATTATTAACTTTATTTTTCTTCATCCCCATTTTATTAATTGATTACAGTTTTTAGTCTTGTTACCCTATTTAGACCTAGGATTAATTTTCAACTAGGCTTAGAATTTTTAGGGGAATTTATAATTAATAAAAATTACTCATTTAACATTTATTTTAAGGCTGACCATGTCAAAACAAAATATTGTTTTCTAGGAACCTAGGTCCATTGACTCACCTTTATTAAAATCATAATATGCCCTTCAAGACATACTACGTGCTCCAAGGATGCCACTCGCCTTTATTCATGTTTTATTTATGCGACATGCCCTTCAAGACGCACTATGTGCTCCAAGGGTGTCACTCACCTTTGACTGATTTTGATAGTTGTCCAACCCTTGGAGTCAATACTCCATCAGGCAACCTTGTGAGAGGCTAAGGGTCTATAAGGAATAAGGATCTTGCTTTAATGTGCACCCCTTAGAATCTTCATGATCGACTGTCTCAATCTACCCTCACTGAATCATGGATCTCTTGAACTAGGTAATCGTTAACCTAAAAATCGAGCCATGGTGGGATTCCTAGTAAGATTTGACAGGGTTGCTACCACACCTCTCCCTCAATTTCTGGTTGTTGTGCATGACTGCTTTACTCCTAATGTGAGTCTGATTAGCAAGCAATCATCATCCTGCATCCATCAATAAAACATGTCAACAATCCATAAACAACATCATAATATACCCGATCATAGGTCACATATGCATAAATAGAAATACCCAAACCATATGCAGTCCACTCCCTAACTCGATCCAGAGTCCAAGGAGGTCCACCGATGCCATCAACATCTTCAATATTTCAAGTGTCCTACACACTCAGGAGAAAACCGTCAATAGAACCTTTCTATACGTAGATATAAAAGAACATAACATCATAATCCATAAGCATCATCATTGGAATCCATAAATGAAACATACAACCATATACTAAATTGGATTACTTGCACACAAGTGTCTTCAAAGAATAAGTCATATCATGCATGCGCAAAACCAGAATAATACATTGTAGCTAAGGGTCACTGGTATTTTTTTCGTCATTATGGAATGTTAAAATAAAAATAATAAAGGTTTAACTAATGTGATTTTACCAATACAACTTTTGGATCTCTTCCTTCTTAAATGGTGATGAGTCAGATACTTTCAATTGACATATGTGTCACTTTACAAATCATTGGGATTAGATTCTTTAGCTCTTAAGACGTTAAATCCATGAATTGAATTGGCATTAACCATTAACAAATAAATTAACTTTGAATGATAGAGCTCAAGCTTACCCAGTCGTGACCTTATAAGTCTTACGATGTATCAAATTTGCAGTCTAAATTGACTTAAATAGAATTATACTTGACTCCTTTCTTTCTAATCTTAAATTAATCCTACCAGTTCAGTCTCTCACCTTAACCTTTAGATATTTAATCCTCACCAAGTTGGAATTAGTAAACTCATTACGTCAAGGTGAGTCTTAGGGCCACTTATAAAATGTTTCGAATATTAAAGAATAAGAAAAGTTTATTAATAATGATAATTATAGTTGTCACTAAATCTGAATTTCGGTGAGGATAAACTTAAGTTATATTAAGTTGTTCGGAAACTTGAGACTTGACACACGTTATTATCAAATTGTATCCAATTATTTTAGTAAGAATTAGTTTTGTTGTACTCGTTTTCTTGCGCTTTATTTGAATATCAATATCTAGTCTCCATGGCATGACCGAATTAAAGGAGGATGATAATTCGAGTTATTTAAAATTTAGTGTGAAAAGTTGTAGTAATTTGGTTTTACACTTATAGTTATAAGAGAAGAAAATAATTAAATACAAGCATAGATAGAACATAACTAAATGGATTATCGACGTAATTGGGACACTGCATGGTGTTGATTGTTTTTTAAAAATAATTCAATTACTATAACTAAATTTCTAATATTATCAAGCATAGAAATTAACTATTATGTAATGAATCCATCTTGGGTTATGACTTACACTGACCTCTTTATTTGAATTCGTCAGTTGAGTAGTTATAGATTGATTATATAACTAGATCTTATATTCCTTGCTGCATAAATAATTACTTTTTGAATTAACAAAAGTGTTATTTAGTCCTTGAAGAAGTGCAACTTAAATTGTATGGGATATATATATATATATATATATATATATATATATATATTTGTTGTTTTTCTTACTTGTTGAATTGATCGAGTTAGATAAATACTAAAAAAAATAAAAAAAATTAAGACCATGTTACTCATTATACAATTGAGAGATGTTCCTCTAATGGAGATATGTTACATATGGTATTCGAGGGGGTTCAACCCTATGACATTGGACCATTACGCCTTACACTACGTTAACTAAATGATTAAAAGTTAACCACTAACTAATTTGAAATTGTCCATGCAAGTAATCATGGTTAGAGGACACAAGGGAAGTATACTTTGTGGTGCTGGAGGAAGAGGTGTGACACCTCCGATAGTATCCATGGCAGAGGGATCTAACCCTCAGGGAGATGATCAGACTACTAAGAAGGAGAAGGTTGTTGTGGGAGATGTGGTAGCTATGATGATATCCTTCCAGAGGATGTCAGAGACATTGATCAACTGCTTGGATCCAGATGAGGGCAGAGCATTTGTGCCTAATGAGTGTTCACAGGGCGCTCCAGCTGGTAGCAGTAGTATACACATAGAACCTTAGAAGGTGAAATTTATCAAGTTGTGGGGTGCCATGGATGACCTATCCATTTAGGCATGGTTGGAGAAAATGACAATGTGCTTCAAACTTCTTGATTACACCTCCAACATAAAAGTCCACATGACAGTATTTCAACTGAAAGGGAGTGCTATACTTTGGTGGAAGACACTCCTACCTCAACTAAACATGGCCATGGAAGACATGTCATGGTAATTGTTCGAGGAATGATTTCGGGAGAGGTACTTGTCCAATGAATTGATTGAGCATCATCTTAATGAGTTCAACGCTTTACAATAGGGTGGTCATACGGTACTAGAGTATGAGGCCAGGTTCATGGAGTTACTTAGGTATGTTCCACATATGAACATAGAGAAGTTAAAGGTCAATTATCTTTTGTTCAACTTTAACTTCAACATTCATGCTAAGGTGAGGATTCTAATGCCTCATAGGTTGCATGACGTAGTTTAGAAGGCCCTCATAGCTGAGGAAGAAATGAACAACAAGGGTCAGGGAATGACTCCTTCTAGACCAACTGGACATATGACATCAGGAGCGTAGCATCATCAGACGCTATGTTAAGCCCTAAATAGTGGTTCATTACCCCTTATCTGGGGAGTATTATATTAGTAATGTTATTTTGTTTATGTCGGCTTTAGTCCATTAGTTGTAATTATACCTCCTAGTCTCCTATATATACCAAGGAGACATTTTCATTTTGAATCATCTTGTAATTGTACATTTATGTGGGCATAAGGAGGTTTCCCCCTCGAAGCGGTTTATTATCTGAATTATCTCTTTTCAAGGCATTGAGTACTTATTCTGAGGTTTTTATATGCTATATTGATATTTGGTTCTTAACATATGGTATCATACCTCAAGGTCTTGGGGTTTCACTGCTACATATGAGACACCTTGGAATTTTCGCTATAACTAATTTTCTACAATGTTTCAGAAGGAACGAATTGGAGGATATTTAGTAGACAGATCAAGGTATGTTGGGTTAAAATTTAATCTCCCGAGGCCTTATACTTTCAGAGATAAAACCTGTGAAAGATAGGGTTCTGGAATTATCTTGAACTGATTTATTGTGGAATTTTTGCTATAAAAATGTTTATGTAATGTTTAAGACCCTGAACTTTGAAGGCTATTCACAAAAATTAGTAATGTATAGATGGTAAAAATTTCAGCTTCTGGGTCATCTTACATTTGTAGATACACCCTATGGAAGATAGGGTATCTAACTAGTCCTATTGACTAGCCTCAAGATGGTGTTCCAGGTACAACAATCATAACTTCTTCCTAGAGTATCCAAATTGATTGAGACTGGTTTCATTGGATAATGGATAGTCTGTAGTATTTCTGGTACAAGTTGCAGAATTTTATATCAATTTTTTGTGCGGGGCACGCCATATAAGTGAGATCTCCTAGAAAGGCCAAAAATCAATAAGTTCTGGGGAAGTTACCATAAATTCCACTTGGCACATCCAATTTTGATCAAACCTGTGGCATTGCAGAGAAGAAATATCAAAGAACTACAAAAAAAAAAGTTTCATACCTAGAAGAGCCAAAAATTTGGAGACACAGTAGAAGAAAGATTGTCTAGCATAACCACCTCAAAATCAAGGTTCAAAAGTGATACTTGGCCAACATGCCACCCAAAAAGGGAACTTCTACACCAAATAATCCTCCAGACAATCCTACTTGGACTCTTGATGAAGGTGAAGAAATGCATAGGGACATAAATGATTTAAAAAAGAAGATAGTAACAAAAGATGAACTACAAGAGATGGAAGCTAAGTTGGAGGCAAAGATGGATGGTTTAAAAGAGGAGATCATGGAAGGGTTGAAAAATTTCGTAAAAGAGAGGACACCTAAAAGTGAAAATGTATCCCATGAAATTCTCCTTCTTCTAAAACACCGCAACCTACAAGGTTGAGACCTAAAAAATTGGAGGAAAGAAAAGAAAAAGGTTTATGCTTTAATTGTGATAGCAAGTACAGTAATGGACATAAGTGTGGCGAGAAGAAATTATTCTACATAGATTGTGAAGAGGAAGAAGAACAAGAACAAAAACATGAACAAGAACCATCTCAATATGAAAACGTAGAATCAATTTCATCTGAAGATTTGACTCCCACAATATCGTGTAATGAATTGGCTGGAATTAACACTCCTCAAACCCTCAAGATCGAAGGATATATCAAAAAGAAAAAGGTAACAATCCTAATTGATTCTGGCAGTACTCATAATTTCATTCACTATAAATTAGCCAAAGATCTCAATTTCTTTGTATATCTAGCACCAGAGTTTCAAGTAATGATTGCAGATGGAGGAACTATAAATTGATCAGAAAAATGCAATAAGATAAATCTTACTATGGGGGATATGTAATGAATAGTCCAATGATTTCTATACCCATGGGTAGTGCTGATGTTGTACTAGGAATCCAATGGTTACAATCATTGGGAACAGTGGCTTTTAATTTTCAAGAACTTTTCATGAAATTTTCATTGGAAGGAAAATAAATTGAGTTAAGAGGTATCA
>SNQJ01S0208253.1:3918-16191 GCA_010110895.2 Picea sitchensis | reverse complement strand
CATTTTTAAACAAATGATACTTGTTCTCATGAAGATGAAATATGGATCTCCTATCATATAAATATGGGCTTCCCAACACAATACCACAAATATCCAATGGAATAACATCAAGCTCTACCTCATCTATAAAGTTTGCAGTGATGACATATCTAAGTTTACATCTTCTTGTCACTTGCAATTTGGCATTGTCACATATCCATACTAGAGGGTATGGTTTAGGATGTGAGTAGTTTTCAATTTTAATTTCTTGACAGAGTCTTCAAATATAAGGTTTCTTGATATCCAGTATCAAAAAGATTATCTATCTTGGTATGCTTTGAAATAACCCTTATGTGAAAAATCTGTATTCTTTCTTTTCTTTGTTGAGTTTCATTGAGGATACTACTACTTGAAGAACTAGTACTTGCAATAGAGTCCTTACCTTGAAAACACATGGTTGTAATCTTTGTTTCATAACCCGAATCAGAACCTAAATCATGTTGTGTAGTTGCAATAGTCTTTGGTTTCCCCTTATGGATAAACTTTTTGGGTCTTTTTTCAGGATGAAGTTTCCAATAATGGTCTTCATCATGGCCATCTTTTGAACATTGTTTACATGAGAGTTTTTCTCCCTCTTTCTTGACTGAAGCATTTTTTCTTCCATTTCCTTTGAATTTCCTCTTTCCCTTGTCTCCATGAACAAATGGCTTCTTGTTTCCGTCTTAAGGTTCATTCCTTCCTCTTACTTCTAAATGAGTTTCTTGTACACAAACTTCATCTCGATTTGAAGGGTTAAACATAAGTATTGTGTGTCTCAAGTATCTATTCAAACCTCCAATGTATTTGAGTAAAGTTTCTTGAGAAGATAAATCTATACCCAAAACCAAAGCTCTTTTCCTAAATTCTTGAGTGTAGCTTTGCACATTTTTCCCTTTAGATTGTCTAAAGATTTTCCAATCCATAATAGATTTTTGCATGTATGCTAATGGATAAAATTTCCTTTTAATTGCAATAATGAAATCATTCCAAGAGGATAAAACTTCACCATGTTTCTTCATGTCCTCTTGAGTTTTGGCTTCCCACCGAATGAATGTTGCACTTTCCAATCTAAGAGAAGCAAGTTGAATCTTAGTCTTATCATCTTGGATTATTTGTATCCTACAATACAGTTCAATTTGACGAATCCAGTTATCCAATTTCTCAGCATTTACTTCTCCATTATACATAGGAAATTCAAACTTAATATCAAGCTTAAGCAAAGGATTTTGTGGAGGAATTTTACCATGTTATTTTGGAGAATTTGGAGGTGGTTGTGAAATGCTAGAAGTGGAAGATGGAGATGAAGGAGGTGGAGTATCACCATTCCCTCCATTTCCCTTTGGATTTTTATCTCCATTATCCTCATTACCTCTTGGAGGATTTGAGCTTTCACCTTGCAACCTTTCATTCCTTTCTTAAAATAAAATAAAAAATCATTTCAATCATATCATAAAAATCATTTCTGAAATTTTCCTCTTCTGAAGTAGGAGTTTCATGACTCTCTGCATGAGCCATACTTGGTGAATCCCTCTTTGAAGCTTGAGGTCAATGTATAGTTATCCTTCTTGAAAGTTGAGAATTTGGCTCTACAAGTTGACCTTCTCCTCTTATGAGATTCAACCTTGTAAGCATCAGAAAACAAAACACTTGCAAAAAATCAAACCTTCAAAAACCTATGCTCTGATATCAACATGATCTGAAAATGAAAAGTCTTGAGTCTCTTTAAAATTGCAAGTGTAAATGTTATGTTCTTGGGTAATAGGATCAAGTTACAAACACATAAAACTTAATGAGCTTTTACTTAATCATGAGCATCATAAACAGACATAACAACCATCAAATTAACACAATAACATAGAAAAATGATAAAGGAGTTCACCCCTCTCTTGGGCTACATCTCTCGATCCAGCTTCTAATGGATATTTTTCATTAATGTTCAAAGTTTCAAAATCAGTGATTTACAATGCTCAGAATAAAAAATAGATGGCTTCAATGGCTCCAAAACAAACAAAAACCCCTAGTTGGGCTCTTCCTGCACCTGGTTTGGCCAAAAACTAAGTTGGAATCCCTTCCTGGAAGTTTTCTCAATTCTTTGTTGTCTTTGCTCCTCCAAAACACACCTTTGTGAACTAAACCTGGCTTCTGGGCATTTCTCATGCCTAAACCTAGCACCCACGTGCATCCCGCAATTTCAGCCATTGTTTTGAATAGTTAGGAGACTTAGAACCTTTTCCGGTGGGGGAAGTGGTCACGTGGCCCATGTGGTCAGGCGCCAACCTAAATTTTAGCACTTGTTGCATAGACGTTGGAATCTTCACGCTTGGGTTCATATGGAAAGGTTTTGTGTGACTAGGGTTGGAGCTAAGCCCCGACTCTTTCTCCGCCCAATCGAAATATGAATGCAATTCAAATAATTTTTTTATACCATATGGTTAAGAAACAAATGCAGGTAGGCTGGTAGCTCGACCCTTGCCAAGTCACTCCCACGCCTGGAGGTCGCGGGTTCAAAATCAGTGGAGTCCAAACAAACCTTTTAATCAACCAACCAATGACGAAGTTCCATGTGGTGACCCCTGGCTAGTCCACATGGAACCTTCCCATTCTCCACCTAAAGAACATGTGTCGATCTAGGATAGGTCCACATACGAGCCAAAACACCTTGCCACATCAACTACCAAATCACTACTTTCCACGTGTCAGTACGGTACCATGCCACATCATCACCTGAAAGCTCAACAATCCACATCACCCTGCCACGTGTCAGTATGGTCACCATGCCACATGTTAGTACAGCCTTTCCACGTCAGCAGTATGGGTCTGCCACGTTAAATTGTACGGACTATACAGTCAACAAAATTTTGCATATTTGGCAAAGTGGATAGAATGTGATATCTCTCACATACGATGTCTGTTTGAACCTGTTCAAGTTGTGTTGGGATCGTGAGGACGAGGCCTACGCATGAGTTTGTTTTCAATCAATTCCGAGCACTTTTATTTTTGAGCATATTTTGATTCCCTAGATCACTTTCTCTTAGTGGTGTAACTGAGGGCCACTACCCTGGCTTGGTGTCCAGATGATGGTAATTTCATATCGCTAGATACCCATGATCATGATAGTTTGGCTCGTGATGAGACCTCCTATTCTCCAACTAACACCCTAAGCATTCTGTCGTTTATTCTTGTGGCTCCCCCTTTTCTTATAGAGAAGTGTTTCATTACTTTCTCGGGGGATCCGTGGGAGAAGCATCTGGAAATTTTATATAGGATTTTATATATTTTATCCAACATCAATCCCTCTAGGCCTTCAACGCCTTCTTCCTATATAATGAGGTACAACCCCGTCTTGGTTCAGTACACCCTAAAATCCCAAGAGATAAGGAAATTGGGGGTTTGAGTGATGGAAAGTGGTAAGTATTCCTGGGAACAGTACGATGGTTCTTCAAGGGAGTTCCTAGTAGAAAAACAAATCTTGAGGAAGAACACTTACTAGGGAACAATGTCAACCGCCAAGGTGAAACAGGGGAAAAGGCATAATGTCCAAGCATATGTCATGAAATCTAAAGCAATCTAAGATACAACATACTCAAATTCCTAAAATATTTAAATGACACACATCATAATACTTGAATTGTACCTCAAGGAGAAAGGCCCAGTGCCTCTCGGAAGCCATCTGGTATGGTGGATGCCCTCTGAATTTCCTGACCTATGTGGTGGTGATAAGGGTCTCCATCTGTGCAAGTGGATATTTTCGGTCATGTAGTCTCTCGGCACTCCATATCTACAACCTGAGGGCCTCAAGACATAATATTCTTAGCTATCCAACATATGGGGATAACATCTGGCTCCTACTTGGGTACATGTGATCATAGAGTGCATGAGAACCACAGCATCTCTTGGTAGACATGTGCCTGCCAAAACTCATACAAAAGCATCAAATCATATAGGGTGGTGATATCACCCTTCATCCATATGCATAAAAATCCAAATAAAAACTAATCTAGAAAAGAAAATTTTGGCATTCTTTTTTTCTTAATTTCTAAACCAAGCATGAAATAAATATGCGAGTAGAGAAAAAGGGAAACGATATGCATCTAAACTAATATGATAAATCAAGATGCAAATACAGGAAATCAATATGACCTACCTACTTACCTAGGGCCTTGGGGCCCTGAAGATCAGGTGATGGGTGATGTCAGGTGAAGTCATACAACCAGTGCAACCAGTTGGTCACCTCATCAAAGTATCTCCCCCTGTGTTTAATCATGCAATAAAACAAAGATAAGTCAATCACATAATAATCATGAGTATAAACACACATATAATCGATCACGAAATAAAAATCATGGAGATGGGTGGGAGGGAGGAAATCATGTTGGAAAGATAAACCATTATCCTGATCATCCCACCTGAAAGTGTATCCACAAGCTTGATCAATCCATTTATCAAGAGGGATACCATATATAGATGACGAATCATCTTCATATTCACTCAAAAAATCACTACTCCCTTAAGGCTAAGAAAGGACAAGAGATCCCAATAAAACCCTATGATTTTCCAAACAAAAGGAAATGGGGTAAAGCATGGCCTTAGAGAGAAACTCTTCCTTCGAACTTAGGAAATGTCTCTTATTTTTCTGCAAATCCTTTCCCAAAGTCTCAACATGAAAGTACTTTTGTTTAGTAATGTGGACCTCAGACTGCTTTGGGTTATCCATGACCTGGTGTCTATCAAACTCTGAGTACAATGGTTGGAATTCATCATAGAACAAATTTTCATCCTCAAAAGGGTATGCTTCAAGGGATGAATGAAGATCACTCTGAATATGTTGCGAAAAGTCATCCTCGAAAGGGAGGAACAAATCTGTAACCATATTATCATCAGGTTGGCACATATATGGACCACCCGACTGTAAAAATAAATCCTCTGAAGAAATGATTTATGTATCCTTTATCCGAGAGGTTCCTAAAATGTCGTAGATTGGATCCCCGTCAAAATGAAACAACCCAAATCCCATCTATGTATCCCAGTCTGTACGAAAGTGTCTATATGCTCATCAACCATATCATCATAAATGATAATCTCTTTGTCTTTGTGTGCAGGAAGAGCAGAGGTTGGAGCAACTCCAACAAGATCTTCAAATTCTTCATTACTGAGGCTAGTTTCTTCTTCAACTTTGTGTGCAAGAGGAAAACAAGGTAGAAGTACATATTCTTCTTCAGGTAGTAGCATGGATAGCAATGTCTCCTTCTACTCATCAAGGTATTATTTTTCTTAGCAACTTTCTCTGTGGATCTTTTCTTTAATCGAGTCTTCATAAATAGGATCATAGAATTCACCATCTCGATATTGATCTCTAATGATTTTGTAGAATTCCTTGGGCATGGAGAGAGGTTCATCGTCATTTGGGAAGTTTTCCTAATACCCATACTTCTCGGTCACATCATCGTATAATGCTCTTGTTCCAAAATATGCAATGGCCACTCCCCAAGATGAAATTAGGGTAGGCCTTTCCTCATAATTTACGAGGATGGTGTCATACTCTTCTTCTCTCTGTTGACATAACTTAACCAGAAAGTCCTTGTCAGAACAAAGTTCTATCGGTTTTTCATAAAATTCATCATCTTCTTCTATGCTTTCCTTGAAGCACTCAAAAATTTCCTCATTGCTCTTGTCAACTTCTTGTCTTTCAATTTTTGTTTCAAAAAACTCAAGAAGAAGTGTTTCTCTCAAGCCTTCAATAGGATCAAGGTCAAAACCTTCTCTCAAAAAAGCATCCTCCAGGTCCTAGATTGTATCTTCAAGACTTTGAGCTTCTGGTCCCCAACGTTTAAGGAACTCTCTGATGAGGATTGTTAAAGAAGATATACTTCTTGGATTCCAAGAATGCTTGATCCAATCCCTTTGTTTATTACCCAATGATAGAAAAATAAAATGTAGGCATACATCCTCATGTAGTACATTCGCATAGTAGATGCATCTTGTAAACTCAACAAATTGTGCTACAGTCGACAATGTATTACCATCGAAATTTGGGAGGACATCGAATTGGTTTATCGGGCACTTGTTTGGGTATCCGTCAATAGCTTCGAGATCCAAGGCATTGTATGCTTCATGAAATCACCACAAATCCATGTTTCCATTACTTAGGGTGATACCTCAATGGATTTGCCAGATCAGCTCAAGGCTCATCAAAGCATGGAAAGGGGAAAATGCTCGGAAGAGGAATGGTTATGGGAAGGTGGAGTCTCCAGATGAGATTCAAGAAGAGCTCATCAAGAAATGTGGAAATGGAACGTCCCTTCGGTGGAGTTGCCAGGAAAGCTAGGGTAAAGGATTTGGGATATCTTTCCAAAGTGTCATTAGGGTTTGAAAGAGGATTCAAAATCCTACCCGCCAACAGTGCCAAAATGTTATCACACAAGTTGTAGGTTGGGAAAATCCCGACCCAACCACCAATTGGTGAGTACTTAGAGAGAACCTATACATTGTTACCTTAGGCAAGTGTTCTCGTCACTTTAGAGGTGAGGTAGTCACATCAAGGGGGGAGATATGGAGAAGGAGATGTATGTATGCATGTCACTAAAGTTCAATTCTAAATGGAAGGGGAAACTTGGAAAAGGTTAAGGGTTTCCAAATGAGTTGAGTGACCTGTCGAGAGTAAGATACCTGCCCGAGACACAATGAAAACAAATTGTACTTGTAATATGTTAGGTGGACAAGCAATTTAAGCTTGTTGTCCCTAATTGCAGCAATAAGAAATTATGTATATCAGCATAAAAAATATAACAAATGATGCAAAATAAGTGTTAAAAGTGTAATTGAATAAGCAAGATACAAGCTAGTGAAGGCTAGCTCAACCCAACAATGATAAAGCAACACTTTAGCACAAAAGAAAAGCTTAAAACAAAATCCTACTATAGTGATATTTATCAGCCTTATGTTTGTAGCAAACCAATATTTATAGAATAAAAATCAGCCAATGAAAAACACGTTTAACTAGCTCAACAAGTGCGCTAGGGTTAGTAGTTTGTGAGGGAAAAGTTGTATCAAATTCCTAGGGTTGGTTTAAGAGTAATTATGGGTTATAGGGTTAGGTTTTATGTAGTATTATGGTTGTAGAATTTAGTTGTAACAAAAGAAATATTTAATAGTTGAAAGGGGACGCATCAATGAGGCAAGAGAGCCCGGGACTCAATGAACATCTTCCAAATGAGATAACTTCAAAACTTTAAACTTTCATGTTTAGCAAGGCAACAGTTTATTTATCCAATGCAACAAGTAATGACTAGTTCCTTTAATGATTGGGTTAATGGAGTCAAGAAAATAATAAGCTAGAGGTACTACCTCCTTGGGGGTGTAAATCCTCTTAATCCCCAAGGAAAGTATCCCTAGCTAGGGTTTAGACTAAGAGGGTGTATGCAATTATACTTCTCTTATTAAACCCTTGTTAAATCAACAATACTTCAACAAAAATATGATGGATATTAAAGTGGGGGTGTATGCCCTTATACTTCCCACCCATCTCTAGAAAAATAACCTTCACTTGAACACAAATGATAATACAAAGCAGATTTTCTTACCAATTCAAGGAACGATGCTACGATAAACCACCACAATATAAAGAGAAGATCCTCCCAAGGCTAGAGAATTACTTCCACCAACCAATAACCAAGAAATATATCCATACACAAGATCACAAGAGATAAATAGCCAAAGATAGTGAAAATTTCATTCCAATACTTCTCACAATGGGAGTGTTATGATTTTAAAATGAGATATTATGATCTCTATTTATACAAAATGTCACTAACATAGTTTGTACACATTAGCAAGGGTAAACCATAATACAAGGGGTCCACAACCCTTATCTCACCCCTTGAAACCAAATAATATTAAACATTTCATCTTTAAATTCACTTTAACACAAAAGAAAACCCTAAAACAAGAGGATGTCACCCCTTTAGGGGAAATTTTGACACTAGGAGAAAGTCGTTGGAGATGCATAGTTAGGCCTCCAAAGGCCACATGTCAATAATCTAGGCCATATCCTCATGGTCAAGGCCTTCTTCTCCTCAAAACGTCCATGTGTCAATGAGTAATAGCTTCACCACCAAACCCTATCCCTTCTAGGTGACGTCATGCCTGTAAAGATGATGTTTTTCCTCTCTGAGGAAAAATGTTTCACATGTGAGGGTTAGGTCATATCTTCTAGGTTTTCTTCTAGGATTTCGAAGGTATGTCTCTCTCATCTGGCATGTGGGCCCTTGGCATCCAACCTGTGGGATGCAAGCCCCATGGAAGCCCAAGCTAGTCTTGTTCCTCCAAAACTGTCCACCAACTAGGTACTACAAAGACAAATAAGAATGCCCTCCAAGGATCTCAAGTCATAATATCATGATGAGTAAATCAAATCAATAAATGAGCCACCTAATCATTTGCATCTAAGATTACTCGGTCAAACAAGTAAGTGCTCAAAGAAATTATGCAACTTCCCAAGCTTGGATATGGGAGGGTTAACGATGTGTCCTATTGGGTAGATCTTTCCCTAGGTCAAGGAGTGTTTCCCAAGTGATCCCTCTCTAATCCATGTGAAGTATATGAAGTGTTTATGGATCAAGAGTCACTGGGAATGGGGTTCATAACATACAAGGGGTTGTAGTGTCTCATTCATGGGTGCCTTTGTAGAGGGTTTGTGGCACCTTCGTTTGCAATGAACTTTTTTCCAAGCCCATCCTCTTTTTATTCTTTGTTTCTTTCATGTTTTAAAGGAACACGTTGAAGGCCACTATCCTGGTGTGGTGTCTATATAATGACAGTGTCACTCACAAATACCTAGAGGAAATGAAAAGATGGGCTCGTGATGAGACCCCCTTTCTCTTAGTTGTGTAACTGAGAGCCACTATTCTGGCTTGGTGGCCAAATGATGGTAATATCATACCACTAGATACCCATGATAATGATAGTTCGGCTCGTGATGAGACCTCCTATCCTCCAACTAACCCCCTTAAGCATTCTATCATTTATTTGTGTGGGTCCCCCTTTTCTTACAGAGAAAAGTTTCATTGCTTTTTCGGGAGATCCCTAGGTGAAGCATCTAGAAGGTTTATATATAGGATTTATATTTTTTATCCAACATCAATCCCTCTGGGCCTTCAACCCCTTCTTCTCATAGAATGAGGGACAACCCCTTCTTGGGTCAGTACACCCTAAAATCCCAAGAGACAAGAAAATTGGGGGTTTGAGTGATGGAGAGTGGTAAGTATGCCTGGGAATGGTGCGATGGTTCTTCAAGGGAGTTCCTAGTAGCAAATTCATTCTCGAGGAAGACCAATTACTAGGGCACAATGTCAACCACCAAGGTGAAACGGGGAAAAAGGCATAATGTCCAAGCATATGTCATGAAATCTAAAGTAGTCTAAGATACAACATATTCAAATGCCTCAAATATTGAAATGACACTCACCATAATACCTTACTCATACCTCATGGAGCAAGGCCCAGTGCCTCTCGGAAGCTAGCTGGTGTGGTGGATTCCATCTGAAAATCCTGACCTCTATGGTGGTGAGAAGGGTCTCCATCTTTGCAAGTGGATATTGTCGGTCATGTAGTCTCTCGATACTCCATATCTGTAACCTAAGGGCCTCAAGAAGAAGAATGGAAGAAATTGGGGACATGCTATAAAATAAGATGAGGGGTCGACAGGGAAATGTTATTGTTGCATGCACATTCGAGAGAACAAAGAGATAGGGAGAGCCAATGTTGCAGAGAAAGTTGAGTATGTTACAGAGACAACCAAGTTTGTTTCAGAGCGCTATGGCACCACCGAAGATAGGAGAAGCCTCATCACAACAGAAGAAAAAGAACATCAGGCATACATCAATACATGTATTCAAGGAAATCTCAGAAGCATCAACGTCGGGGCCAAGCCCAGTTAACTTTCTGAAGGATTACGTGCCACCCAGGAAGCCGACAACGAAGTAGGTTAAGCTACCAAAGGAGTTGAAGTATGAACTTGTCGAACCAGAGATCCCACCGAGGGTAATCATTGAAGGAGATATGTTGGGCGCGATAGGAAATCTAAAGTATTCATACCACAACTTGGAAAACGTAAAGAAGTTTCCAGAGTTAGCAACAGACAAGTACATGCGTACAAAGCTCATTATGGATTCATGGGAAGTGATAGTATAGCCACAAGAGTGAGCGGTAGGGCTGGAGAAAACATGAATACTTAATCTGTTAGAGATACCACATTTTTCCAGGAGCGGAGATAAATAATTGCGTCAAGATGTTATTAATTTGCATCCATGGGGGGTTATTTTGGTTAGACAAAGAAATTTTGATAGACACTCAACTCATTGCGCGGATCAGCGGGTTACCATCAGCAAGGGAAGATCCACTACCATTATTCACGAACAAATCTAAGGAGAAATCCTTGGCAGAGAAGATTAAAGATAAGTATGACACACATAGAGGAGCACACGGTTTGGATGTTTCAAGTATTAATGATGATATTGTCAAGTTCGCGACACGAGTGTTTGCTTGTAAGCTACTAAGGAAATGTCGCAAATATCACGTACCAACAGGTGTAATAGCAGTAGTTGAGAAGTGTGTCGCAGTAGTACAAATGAACTAGGCGACGTTCTTGGTAAACCGGTTCTTGAGGGATTGCAAGATGGAACAAGATAAAGAAACATAATTCTATTATGCATGGCTATTGATATTAATTTATTCATGAATTGGAGGGAGGCGAAAGACACTCAATTTCTGGGAGTTGCGAAGAAACTATGTTTGGCAGCAAGATATGTGAACTTGTGGCATACTGTGCACAAGGAAAGATAGTTGGGTAATAACATCACATTCTATGTAATTCGGCAGAGCATTCGGGGCACACCGCACATACTACCGTAGGTAGTGGAAGCATACAAGGCGATTGCGCATTTTAAAGAAGGAAGACACCATATGTATATCCAAGCCAAGAGGGACCCGGATCAGTAGTGGTTGACGACTAGATATAGGTTGACAAGAGATGAAGTTGGAGAGATTATAGAAGACTGGGAGGAAGAATAGAAAACCCCAATACCAGAAATAGAGCAACCAGAAAAGGAGACTGAACCAGAGAAGGAGACAGAACTAGAGAACGATCCGAAAGAAACAGAAGAAGAACAAGAAGGACAAAGAAATGGCATAGGAGACACACAGAAAATAGTATCATGCCCTGGAGAGAAGAGGAAAGAACATGATAAGGGTAAATCAATACACCAACGTAAGAAGAGGAAAGAATTCAAGGAAGTGGCCCCCCAGACCCTGACAGAAGATGACCTGGAGAAAATAGGAGATAAAGTAAAGGAAGTGATGGACGAAGCGTTTCAGTGCGTGACACAAAAACAAGAGGAGATACACACGTATGTGTAGGAGCAGATAGCTTCATTGTGTCAACTTTTGGAAGAAACAAAGATAGCACTAGAGAAAAGGACAAAGGAAGAACATACGAAGAGTGAAACAAAGATGATAGAAGCAACATTGGCGACCTCTCACCCATCAGAAGTATTAGCAGAGTGTTGAATGATAAAGATATCACCAAGGGCTATAGAGATCCCCTCAACATAGATGCAAGAGAAAGCACAAGCATTAAGTCATATTGACTTAGTCTTGTCACAGTTGTCGATGAATGTGTTAAAGGGTTTGCAAATAAGTGTTACGCAGGAGATACATTTACGTGCAGAGTTCACAATGATGAAATTGACCAAAGTGACAAATAATAAGGCAACATTTCATACTTGGATACTTGGATACTTGGATACTTGGATATGTAACTCCAAAAATACAACGACCCACAAGTTGAATGTTTTAACATAGATACTTGGATATGTTTCCTTAATGGCCTATAAATTTCACGGTTTGAATCATTCTAGAAAAAACGTTATTGCGAAAATGGTGAGATGGCCTATAAATAACATACATTAGAAAGCATCATCAAAAGAATTTATCCTCTCTTGAATTTCGGTCTTCTTTTCTTCACCTTCCCTCTGAAATTCGGCTTCGATATCCTTTGGTTACCTCAGTCACCTATAAATATTCAATATGCTCAAGTGTGATTTTAAAATGAGAGAGCCTTGCCTCTTATTTATACTCTCCAAATAGCATCTTCTAGGTCACTTCCATTTCTAGGTCACTTAACCCATTTCTAGGTCACTTAACCTATTTTCCTCATTTTTAGGGTTAACCACTTTCCATAATTAGAAAGTTCTCCATTAC
>SNQJ01S0208250.1:0-16191 GCA_010110895.2 Picea sitchensis | reverse complement strand
GAATGGATGGTCATGCCCTTTGGCTTAACAAATGCACTAGAAAATTTCATGATGTTTATGGATGATGTATTAAGACCCTTCACCAACTCTTTTGTGGTGGTATATCTGAATAACATAATCATATTCAATAGAACTTGGGAGGAGCACATGCAATATCCAACATGTTTTGAGTACTTTGCGACAACACAAGCTATATGCCAAATTGGAAAAATGCTTCTTTGGCATGAATAAGGTCCAATACTTGGGCTACATTTTTTATGAGCATGGGGTACATGTGGATCCAACTAAGATCCAAGTCATCCATGACTGGCCAACCCGACCACACTAACCGAGCTTCAGAGCTTCTTGGCACTTGCCAACTTCTAACGAAGGTTCGTATTGGGATTCTCCCATATCGCATGGGCCCTCATCCAAGTGACTAAGGGAGATGGAAAAGAAACGTTCACATGGGGGAAGGCACAACAACGAGAATTTGATGATCTGAAGAATCACTTGTTCTCAACTCCAATACGCTCCTTACCCGATCTGCAACAACCATTCGATATTAATATTGATTCTTCCGACTATGTTTTAAGCACAGTTCTCACTCGGCACAGTCATCCAATATCATACCATAGTGAGACACTCTCAGGTACCATCCGAAAATACCCCACCTATGACAAGGAAATGTATTCCATTGTGAAAGTCTGTCATCAATGGAAACATTACATTTTGGGAAAGGAGACAATCATCCACATTTATCACAAGCATTTGTATTTCATAGAAGTTGCAGAATGACTACCATCAAAAGTGGTCCACATACCTGCAAAAATTCCTTATCAACATCAAGTATAAGACATGGAGCACAAAGTGTGTCATTGACTGCCTTATTCAACCTCATGTTTCCGCACTCACTACCTTGCTCCATTCATGTGGGCATGAGGCATCTGAGTGGCCCCAACTTTATCAGCATGACCTTGACTTCACCACCACCTATAAGCTCTTGGGTATAGGTGTGCATGTTACTGATTTTCACATTCATGATGGACTGTTATACCATCTGGGCCACCATTCTGTTCTCGCAAGTGAAAGTGAAAAGCTTAATTGGGAGGCTCACTACAGCTGGATGGCAGGAAATTTTGGTGTGGAAAAATTGTGGTCGTTATACAAAAACATTTTTATTGGCCAAAAATTCGAGAGGACATCAACAAGTATATCATATCTTGCACTTCCTGTGTCATTTCTAAGCCAACCATCAAGAAGCAAGGCTTATACACCCCTCTTCCTACTCTGGAGAGGCCTTGGGAATCCATATCAATGGATTACATGTCTGGCCTTCCATCCACCAAGCAAGGAAATGATTGTGTATTTGTGGTGGTTGATCGGTTTTCAAAGATGGCCATTCTCATAGCCTACAAGAAGAGGATAACAATGACAGATACTACCAACCTCTTCTTCGAATGAGTGTGGTTAAATTTTGGGATATCACAAACCATCATCTCAGATTGGGACAACAAGTTCCTCAACACATTTTGGTCGAGTCTTTGGTCACTTTTGGACACCAAGCTCACTAAATCCATTGTCTTCCACCCCCAAACCAATGGCCAAACATAGTGTTAGTCTCTAATTTTGTTTTTTGATTTAGTGAGTATCCCTAATCCTTAATCTTCCCTGCTTATACCTTGTTGCTTGAGTTTTAGACTTTTATCCTTGGTTTGATTTGCTATGTTTTTCATTTTTGCACTTTGAAATAATTTTTCTACTTGAATTTTGAAATTTCAATTTATTTCCCAGTCATGAATGGTGCTACAGGAATAGAGTTATTCCTGCAATGCTAAGGTACTTATGTTTTGAAATGTTCCAACCAACCCAGATCTTATCATGATTGTGCAAATCGTGGATAAAGGACCTTCATGTGCTCCACGATCTTTGCTCGAGTTAATGATGCAGTTTAAACCATTGTATGAATGAGATCGAGTTGTACTTGCAAGGACCTGCATCAAATCAAACCCTTCCTGATGTTATTAAATGATATGATAATCTGTTATTCTAATATATCGGATATTGTGTGTAGATATTGAATTTAGAAGAATTGTTATGTTCTAATAGTCACCGGTTTTAAAGTTCCTAGTTTCAAATCGCGCAGAGTTTTTACAGAACTGTATTAGTCACATGGCACCAAAGAAGAGTGGACATATCATTAGGTTGGAACCTAAGGGAACATAACTTCTTGAAGCTTACCCATAGATGGCATAGAGTTTTAAAGACACAGGTTGGTTCAAGTTTTTCACCACTTTCCAAGGACACGATGAACAAGTCTCCATGATATTCGCACGGAACATCAATGGTTTTGATGTTGTTATTGGAAAATTGTTGATGATGGTGACCGAACACTCATTTGCAAAATCCTCTAGATTTCCCCTTTGTGGAGAAAGGTGGTGGAAAAACAATACTGTGGTAATGGAGTCCGTGAACCAGTTTCTGATACCAGAAAAATAGAACCTAAATTGGAAAAAAGGAATACCACACAACTAGATTAGAAAGTAGTGGCATATTGCCTTGATTATAATTCACAGGTATATTACATGCGAGGGTATATTCTCATTGGTTTACATTTATCATATCAGATTATTAATGCACATCAATGGAGATTAACCCCTAAATCTACCCTATTTTCTGCTAAAAAGTCTATCTAAGATGTCGAAAAGGGTGCGGTCCCATCCTTCCACAGCCAAATGCAATATTTTCCACCAAGTTTTGATAAATACATTGGTTGTTCCTTCTTTGAATGAAGTACATAGACCCTAAGATTGGTTAATCCAATCTCTAGGTAATGCCCCACAACCAAGCAAATCTAAAAAGGCTAAAGGGAAGAGATCAACTATGCAGAAAGAGAGTGGTACAGTCAATGCATCTCCAATTAAGGAAGAAACATATGCAACTAGGGTAACAAGGGCCAACAAAAGGAAGATGCAAACTCAACAAGTCGTTGATGATGCTCATGTAGGGAAAGGTCAGGAAGAAGCTACCACTAGTAGAGATCCAGATCAGATCCCATATCTTCCAGAGGCCAGGGACTCATATAGTTTTGATAATGAAGATCATAGCTCATAATTAATAACAGATCAAACTAAGAAAACCTCAGGCTGTTATAGACCTGAACAAACTTGCACCTGCAGAGGAATTCCTGGAGTTTAAAGTTAAATTCAGAAGTGAAAAAGACAAGATTAAAGAGATACAAGAAATGGTAAAGAAATAAAAGAAAGAAAAATCTCAAGTGGAGAAATGGAATTCGAAACAACAAGATAAGATACATGATTTCAAAAAGTAAAGATGAACACAACAGAAAGAAGAAAAAACAGAAATCAAATATAGGAAATACTTTGTTTTTCCTGTTTTAGTCCTTATCTTCAAGAGCGATTTATGAAACTATAGATATGAATTTGTTGAAACCAAAAGAGGTTTTTGTTTGGAACATGTCCCTTCACAAAAAACTCTCTCGGTTTTTACACAACTATCACATTTTAATAGATTCAAATTTATCTTTGAGGCCTAATTTTTTGAGAAAACTACATGAAATGCTCGATTTTTTACCTGTTTTAGTAGTTATCCTCAAGAGAGGGTCCAGAACAGATGGAGATGAATTAGTTTAAACAAAAAGAGGTTTTTTTTGGAAACATTCCCCTTCACAAAAACCTCTCTTGGGTTTTACACAACTATCAGAATTTAAGATATTCAGATATATCTTTGAGGCCTAATTTTGTGAGATTTCACAACACATAATTTCTTGTTTTAGTCAGTAATTTTGGGAGAGGTTGTAGAACAGATGGAGATGAATTTTTGGAAACCAAAAAGAGGTTTTTGTTGGGAACATTCCCCTTTACAAAAACCTCTCTCTATTTTTACACAGTTATCACCTTTTGGGATATAAAAATAGATTGTTGGACCCTATTTTTCCTGAATTTTCCAGATTTATTTTCCTAAAACATCTCATGGACAACAGTTGATAAGCCACCTCACCAATTCGACTTGGATATCAGATTTGATATTCTCCTTGATTATTTGAAAAAAGAAACTAAATATAGCTGAGGAGGTTTTCAGATCCATTTATTTTGGATCTTGATAATTATGTCTTGTTTCTATATAAACTCTGTAGAAGGAGAAGTAAAGGGTCGAAAAGTTGGATATTGAGGGACCTGTTTTGAACTCCTTGTAAGAAAGTTTTATTCTATGTTGACACTTAATGGAAAAGACATATTTATGGTCAGAATTTCTCTTCTTTCATGTTCTTTTTCTCTTCTTGCTTGAGAACATTTTTCAATTGCAATGCATTGTTTTCTTGGTCTTAATTAATATAGTGAAGAATTTACTGTTATTATTATTATCAAGATTTGATTTACAAGCTCATGTTCTTGTTTCTTAATTATATTTTGAGATAATAAATCTGTGTGAGGTTAAAAAATTGAAGACTTCATATTTCCTTTCTTTATATTTCCTTATTTGACTGATTTATCTATGTGGCTACCCTTTAACCAATTAGTGGGATATCTCTTGCCCTTATTTTGAAATTCATGCTTACCTTGAAACCTTGAACCAGTTTTCAACCACCCTTTTAAAAAACCAATTCATAAAACCCTTAAAATACTATTGCAATAACCTGATGATTCCCTAGCTTTTCGACCCTCTCACATTCAAGTGAAACTATAGGGACTAACATCTTTTGGCACCGTTGTCGAAGACAAAGACATGAAGTATTTATCCCTGGGAGAACGACAACGATCAATTCTAGCTCTTGATGGTGAACATGAGTTGGATACTTTTATGACTATATCATTCACCTGGTGACTCCATGAAGGAAGAATCCATTGACAACTCCATTGATCCGAGATGTCGAAGGATATGGAAGCCATTTTGGGTCATAGGTTTGCTCCATTTGATTTCTTTGGTATTCTCGATTTTCCAAATGTTGTGCCTACTATGCATGAATTGGGAGACTACCTTTTGAGGTTCAGAGGAGATGATCACGATCATCCTGCACAACACTTGATTCATTTTCATCAATACATGGACCAACTTAATATTCATCATGAAGATGTATTATTGAATATTTTTATGTACTCCTTGGAAGGACAGGCAAGACAATGGTACATATCTCTTCCCGCTTCCAACATTTCTTCTTTAAGAGAATTTCATGATGCATTCAATGAACAATGTAATAGGTATTTTCCAGTTGAGCTTCTTCTGGTAGATTGTTGTGAGCAATGTAAATTAGGATATTATTCTCAAGAAATTGATTTCTCTAGTAGAACAAATGAAGAGGATGATTACATTGAGGAAGAGGAAGAAGATTCATTATCAATAATATATTCTTCTAAATCTGTCCAACAACAGGAATATTTTCAACATTCTGATCTAGAATTTCATAACAATGATACTTTAGATGCATTGGTATCAATCTGAATGTTTCTAATAGTGGTGACTATGATACAAATGTTTTTCCTAATCTGTTTGAAGATTAGTTGTTGACTGAAGAAATTCTTGTTGAAGACCATACTGTAGATGAGAAAGAAAAACCAGTAGTTGTAAATGTATTTGATGTTGTTTCATATGCGTCTTATGGTGAAAATTCTTATGATGATCAAGAAACATATATACGCTCATTTTTTCAATATGATCGTGAAGTAGAGGTCCTTGGTTTTCAGAGTTCAGAAAAATTTTCAATCATCCTTTATTTGATGAGTATGATGATGATATTTAAGTCTTGGATCCAAATGTTGATGATATGACAAATTCTAACCAGTAAATTCATGAAGGCATTCAATCCATCGTCCATGAAGAGCCAGAGCCGATATATAATAGTTATGCATCTGAAGGTAGAGTGAAAGATGAGGATCAACCTCTTGATTCTCATGATGATAATTTTGTTTTGAACAATGTTATGCAAGAAGCATATGAGTAGGTTCCATATGCTTTTGATAAAACCAGTGATCTTCATATGAGTTATGCTCTCATAAACGAAGAAGAAATCATAGAGAAACAATATGGCTTCTTGTATCAGCTAAAGATGTAGTACCATTGGCAGGATATTGTGGCTCTCTACATGGAGTTCATGTTTCCAGAGGTTCAAAATTTTTCAACGTGTGGAATTAAATCGAATTGCAGCTGTAAGTATGGGCTTCCCATTCATTTTTTTCTGCAAAAATATCAGTTTTTCTACATTTTATTATTTACTTGCAACGAAGAAGACCCTATTGGAAGTGAAATCATTTCATGGTTGCATTGGAAATTTGCCTACACATGGTCAACATGATTTCAGCAGGAAAGTAGAGTAGAATGGCTGAATAAGATTGCATCCGAGCAATTTTTTTCAGTGTGAAAGAATAAGGACTCCATAGCCTAATGGAAATACTACTTGCAGTTTTGTGGTTGTTATATTTGAGATCAAATAAAGACTCTGTATACCCAATGGACTTGTTTTTATATAGTTATGATTGTGAATAAAGGATAACAGAGCAGGGAAATCAAAGAATCAGAAGCAAGGTAAAGGCATTGGTATGTAGATATTAAAGTTTTATCATCAAAACTTCACCCCCAGAAGGAGCCAATGTTAGTCTCTAATTTTGTTTTTTGATTTAGTGAGTATCCCTAATCCTTATTATTCCCTGCTTATACCTTGTTGCTTGAATTTTAGACTTTTATCCTTGGTTTGATTTTCTATGTTTTGCATTTTTTCACTTTGAAATATTTTTCTTAAGTTTTTGAAGGTTTAGGACGTGAATTAATGAGATTTTTCACATCACTTGTCTATTTGAATTTTAAAATTTCAAATTATTGCCAAGTCATGAATGACGCTACAGGAATAACGCTATTCCTGCAATGCTAAGGTAATTATGTTTTGACATGAGCAAACCAACCCAGATCTTATCATGCTTGTGTAAGTCGTAGATAAAAGACCTGCATGTGCTCCACGATATTTGCTCGAGTTAATGATGCAGTTTAAACCATTGTATGAATGATATCGAGTTGTACCTACAAGGACCTGCATCAAAACAAACCCTTCCCAATATTATTAAATGATACCATCATTTCTTATTATAATATATCATATGTTGTGTGCAGATATTAAATTTAGAAGAATTGTTATGTTCTAACAGTCACAGGTTTTAAAGTTCCTAGTTTCAAATCGTGCAGAGTTTTTACAGAACTGTATTAGTCACATGGCACCGAAGAAGAGTGGACAGATCATTAGGTTGGAACCTAAGGGCACATAACTGCTTGAATATTACCCATAGATGGCGCAGAGGTTTAAAGACGCAGGTTGGTTCGAGTTTTTCACCACTTTCTGGGGACACGATGAACATGTCTCCATGATATTCGCACAGAACTTCGATGGTTTCGAAGTTGTGATTGGAAAATTGTTGATGATGGTGACCGAACACTCATTTGAAAAAGCCTACAGATTTCCCCTTGGTGGAGAAAGGTGGTGGAAAAACGAGACTGTGGTAATGGAGTTTGTGAACTAGTTCCTAATACCAGAAAAACATAACCTGAATTGGAAAAAAGGAATACCACACAACTGGATTAGAAAGGAGTGGCATACTGCCTTGATTATAATTCACAGGTATATTACATGCAAGGGTAGATTCTCATTGGTTTACATTTATCATATCAAATTATTAATTCACATCAATGGAGATTACCCCCTAAATCTACCCTATTTTCTGCTAAAAAATCTATTTAAGATGTCCAAAAGGTTGCAGTCCCATCCTGCCACAGCCAAAGACAGTATTTTCCACCAAGTTTTGATAAATACATTGGTTTTTTCTTCTTTGAATGAAGTACATAGACCCTAGGATTGGTTAATCCAATCTCTAGGTAATGATCCACAACCAAGCAAATCTAAAAACGCTAAAGGGAAGAGATCAACTATACAGAAACATAATGGTATAGTCAATGAATATCCAATTAAGGAAGAAACATATGCAACTAGGGTAACAAGGGCCAACAAAAGGAAGATGCAAACAAAGTAAGTCATTGATGATGCTCCTGTAGGTAAAGGTCAGGAAGAAGCTACCACCAGCAGAGATCCATATCCGATCATAGATATTCCAGATGCCAGGGACTCAGATAGTTCTGATGATGAAGATCATAGCTCAAAATTATCCTCTAAATATCAAATCAAACTGAGAAAACCTCAGGCTACTATAAACCTGAACAAACCTGCACCTGCAGAGGAATTCCCAGAGTTTAAAGTTAAATTCAGAAGTGAAAAAGACAAGATTAAGGAGCTATAGGAAACGGTAAAGAAATAAAAGAAATAAAAATCTTAGGTGTAGAAATGGAATTTAAAACAACAAGAGAAGATATAGGATTTCAAAAAATAAAGATGAACACAATAGAAAGAAGAAAAAACAGAAATTAAATACAGGAAATACTATTTTTTTTTGTTTTAGTCCTTATCTTCAAGATATTTTTTTGAAACTATGGACATGAATTTGTTGAAACCAAAAGAGGTTTTTGTTGGGAACATGCCCCTTCACATAACCCTCTCTCGGGTTTTACACATCTATCACATTTTAAGATATTCAAATTTATCTTTGAGAATTAATTTTCTGAGAAAGCTACAGGAAATACTCTATTTTTTACCTGTTTTAGTCTTAATCCTCAAGAGAGGTTTAAGAACAGATGGAGATGAATTAGTTGAAAAAAAAGGAGGTTTTTTTTGGTAACATTCCCCTTCACAAAAACCTCTCTTGGTGTTTACAAACCAATCACAGTTTAAGATATTCAGATATATCGTTGAGGCCTAATTTTCTGAGATTTCACAATACATAATTTCTTGTTTTAGTCAGTAATTTTGGGAGAGGTTGCAGAACAGTTGGAGATGAATTTTTGGAAACCAAAAGAGATGTTTGTTGGGAACATTCCCCTTTACAAAAACCTCTCTTGGGTTTTACAAATTTATTACCTTTGGGGAGATATGAATATATTTTTGGACCCTATTGTTCAGGAATTTGCTAGATATATTTTCCTAAAGAATCTCATGGACAACAATTGACAAGCCACCTCACCAATTCGACCTGGAGATCAGATTTGATATTCTCCTTGATTATTTGAAACAAGAAACTAAATATAGCTGAGGATTTTTTCAGATCCATTTCTTTTGGATCTTGATAATTATGTATTGTTTCTATATAAACTCAGTAGAAGGAGAACTAAAGGGTCGAAAAGTTGGATATTCAGGAACCTGTTTTGAACTCCTTGTAAGAAAGTTTTATTCTATGTTGACACTTACTGGAAAAGGCATATTGATGGTCCTAATTTCTCTTCTTTTATGTTTTTTTTCTCTTCTTGCTTGAGATCATTTTTCAATTGCAATGCATTGTTTTCTTGGTCCTAATTAATACAGTGAATAATTTACTGTTATTATTATTATTAAGATTTGATTTACAAGCTCATGTTCTTGTTTCTTAATTATATTTTGAGATAAGAAATCTATGTGAGGTTAACAAATTGAAGACTTCATATTTCCTTTCTGTGTTTTTCCTTATTTGTTTGATTTATCTATGTGGCTACCGTTTAACCAATCAGTGGGATATCTCTTGCCCTTATTCTGAAATTCATGTTTACCTTGAAACTTTGAACCAGTTTTCAACCACCCTTTTAAAAAACTAATTCATAAAACCCTTAAAATACTATTGCAATAACCTGATGATGCTCTAGATTTCCCTCTCACAGTCAAGTGCAACTTTAGAGACTAACACATAGGTTGTCAATTGGATGATTGTGCACATATCGCTCATGTCTAAATATAAGCAATCATTTACATGGGATGAGAGTCTTCCCTATGTTCAACACAACTACAACAAGGCTCTCCATAGCTCCACCAACCATATCCCATTTCAGGCGGGGCCGTGATTCTAAACCTTGGGTCCCATTGATGTTTCACTACCTCTTGTAAACACATAGAAAAAATATTCCCATGTTCATTATGAGGCCAACAAAGCCACCAGATTCATTGAGAAGATTCAACACATCCGCCAATAGGTCCATGAGATTTTGCAGAAAAGCAATGCTAAGTACAAGCATCACCATGATCAACACCAGGTACCGCACAAGTTTTAGGTGGGAGACAAGGTCTGGTTACATTTGCATAAACATCACCTTACAGGGCCCCATCGAAATCTCCGTCCACTTCACTATAGGTGTTACACTATCACCAAGGTTGTGGGTGACAATTATTTTGAGCTCAGCACTCCCCCCTTCCTTGGATTTAACCTAGTGTTCAATGTGGACCTCCTTTGTCCATATTTTCCACCATTATTGGACACCTCAGAGATCACAGAATAGTTTACACCAACAAATCTCAACCCTAACTACATGGAACAAACATCCATTGATCAGATAGTGGACACATAGGTCAAGGGCACTCTCCAACAAAGGATCCAACTTTATCGGGTTTTCAAGGCAGAGCAACTCCTACACTAAGGAAAGTGGCTCACCTAGGACCAAATTCATCAAAAATTTCATCACCTAATGGGGGAACTCAACGCAATGGATACCATTTCTTCATAAGGGGGAGGACTGATCTAGGTGGATATTGGTGTCCACCCACCTATTCCAACTGGGTTGTCTTAATAGTTTTAGTTAAGCACATTTCTATGTAATGATGACATTTCTTTTTAATTGTGGGTTCTGTACTTCTGGGGATTTCCTGCATCCCTAAATAGAATCCAGGTGGATATTGGTGGCTACCCACCTATTTCAACTGACTTATTTTAGAATTTTTCATGTCAATACATCTTTCTATACTTCCAGGTCCGTGTTGGGGCCCTAAACAATGTTTTTTTGGCTTTCCACAGTCAAACTATAAATGGAGTTATATTTTGATGCCATAATGTGTAGTTCTCAAAAAGGCCTTTCCAATGGGATATCACACACCTAAAACGAAGCTCGTATGCAAAAGTTACGACCCCGAGAAGTTGAGGTACCAACTTACCCATCAAGGCCCACATAACTTTTGGCGTTCCATCTCTTAGGGTTAGGTTTTGGATGTCTAGGGTTTGGGCATTCATGAGTAATGTTAAAAAGTCCTTTGGGGCATCATTGTAATCATTCTACTTAGACAAATGCACATAGCAGCCACATCTCTTCTCAGAGTTAGCTACCACCATTCGAGCAAGTTGTTTTCAGTCTGTAGTTTTACAGTTTTAGCCTATTTTCTTTATTCAATAGAAGTTATTATTCAATGGATATTTGTTGTTGTTCTCCGCATATCTATGTTATTGTATTCAATATGTTATTCATTTCATTTTGCTCATAGATCTAGATCAGTTACCCACTATCATTACCCACTAAATAGTATTAATTGAAAGTAATGGTATTTAAAGGCAAAGAAAATAGTTATTTAAAGATAAACATAGATTTGTGTTTTTTTTACTTGTCTTTGTCCGTCATTATAAATATGTGTATGCATGTTCTAGAATTTGGCTATGCACGGTAAAATATGTGATGAGAAACCTTGCTTGTCTCATAGTTTAATGGTATTAATTCTTGTTAAATAGTTTTAGTAGAATTTACAAACTCCCAACAAACCATTGTTTTGAAAATTGAGATTAGCATTGTTTTGGTAAGTGGGTCCTTGCACCAGCAAAGCATTGTTTATAAAATAAAAATTAGGTCATATGCAAAACCTATAAAATATTATGCTTGACATCCAACTTAGGTGATCAATAAATATACATCTGTGGTGTTTACAATTTCATGTGCTGAAAAAAAAATCACAAATGGATGTCTCCAACAAAAGACAGATGGGCATCCATGCACAAGGCAATGTCCTAGTAATTTCAATGTCTAGATTATGTCCCACTTTGATGAGAATGAAGTTCAATTCTCTAGGAGGCTTAGACATGTATCTCAATGAGGGTCCCTTCATTCCGTTCCAAAAACACAATGATCAAATATAGCTTCAATATTGTGCCATTAATAAGTTCCTTGGAATTCTGTCACAACAGGGGAATTTTCCACACATACCTCAAGCCCCAAAATATGCTCTTAGATGAGAACAAAAATCTGAAGGTAGTCGATTTTGGGTTGAGCACAATGGAAGAGAACGTTGGTAAGGATGACCTATTTCACACTTGATGCGACAGTCATATCTATTCATCTCCCGAGGTGATAGACAAGAAGGGATATGATGGTGCCAAGACATACATATGCTCATGCAGAATAATTCTCTACGCGCTCAGGTCGGGTCATGTGTTGTTCAATGAAACATTGGGGTCATGTGTAGGAAAATGTACAATAAAGACTACACTTTCCCATCAAAATGTTTCACACAAGAAATGACAACGCTCTTGTCTCGAATGATGGATCCCATTCTTGAGATGCAGATTATCATCGCAACCCTGTAGTTTAGACCGTTGTTTTAGCTATGATATCTTCCATGATCATTTGGTTTTGGCCTTCAAATATTTGTTGACTGATCCAAAGTTCTTCAATTTAATTCTTTCCTTTGATTAAGTTTTTGAGTATTTAAAAGAAACAAGTAGTAAACAGGGTACAACATATAATACCTATTGCACGTCCAGAACTTCAAGTTATAGAAAATATATTGAACGTTGCGAGATGCGATTTAATGCAGAAACCAAAAATTGCACTCTGCTGCGAGGTTGAATAACGCCTACAGTTTCTCAAATAAAGGAGTTTTTAGAAAATCAAAGTTGAGTAGGAAATTGGTAGCTTAAGAATAGTACACCCAGGAGATTCATCAAACAGACAATCAGTACAATGGTAAGTCACCGACATTTTCTTGCTAGTTTTTCTCCTAAAAAAAGTAAATTCCAAACATAGAACACATGAATGGAATAAAATACAAATGAATAGAAATAAGCCATTTTCAACAATCATAATATTTATGATTAATTTCCACACCTGTAGCTAGATAAATTGAATCTAGTCTCGTAGTTTCCTCCACCTCTGACTTAACCTTGTCCAGGTTGTAAGTAGATGCTCAATTGGTGGGGTGGGTACATTAACGATCACAACAAATTCCTAGTTGGTCTTGTTATCACATGAAGTTGTTAAGGGTGACATGAAGTTTTTATGGGTCAAATTCATCCTTGGGTTTTTAATTTTTATCCTTAGTCTTCTTTAAGTTTTACTTTTGATCTTCTCCTTATGGTTTTCTTAGGTCTTAGCACAAAATAAATTTAAGGTTGAATGTTGGCCCATACATTTGGTTTATATATTTTGTTCATATCTTCATCTCATCCCAATATTAGATATCCATCACCATCACCCTTATGCAACCACTACCCTGACATGTCACCACTTCCACTATGCGTTTAAACCCCTCCACTCTCTCGCTATACATGTTAGAAGGTCAAATAAAAGTCATTTTAGTACGTTGTCATCTCATCAGGACATTTTGTAGTGCATCCTGAGTACATATTCCCTCTTTACCATTATTTCACTTATGAGGCTTGTGTCAGTTGATCTCATTGTTTTTAGCATCCATGATTTAAAAGAAAATAATTTGGGATTTAGTCATTTAAGGATGTCTAACTGTTTTCTCAAAGATTTGAAATTTTCTACTAGTTCGACACTGCAGAAACTCCTAAGCTCAGATAGGAACTACGAAATCTGCTACAGACAATATGGCAGAGGGGAATTGGAGGTTAGATTTGTTTAAGGTAGTTTCATAAAATCTGAAGCATATCTACCATTAATCCACAGTGTCCAGGTAATCCTTGAGTTTTTTTTTATCTCTGTTGAAAATCAAATTAAGGTTGTGCTTATGTTTCTTTTACTGGGCATTGCGAATTGAGGATCTACATTACCAGCATGCCCCTTTTACCTTTGTTATCACCAATTCTCATCTAGCTGCATTAGTTTTAGCCTCTTCTACTACAATTGAGCCCATCTTGCTGTCAAAATCATTTTTCCTATCTCTTTCTTGGCCCTTTTTGTTATACTGCGAAATCTGCTACAGATTATGCTGTGTATCCCCTATTTTAGCGTTGCGAGCCTGTACAATAAAATCAACATTTTTATCCTCTGATCACATAGCGTGTATCAACTGATTTCCTTTAAATTTTCAATTTTTATTTCAAGTCTAAAGTCGGTCTGCTTTGGAAATTTAAAGAGCCTTGTTGATCAAAGTTGTGATGACCTTGCAAATATGGTGAAATTTTATCCTAAAGCTTTGGCAGTTACTTCCTCCTTGCATATCCATTTTCCTAAAGAGTTGTATTCCTTCTTAACCATCAGTTTCTCTTTTATAAGCTCAGAAGTCAAATAGGCAGGAAATATTTGAAGCCATAAAAGAATCCATCTTAGAAAAATACCATCATTCCAAACCCTAAGACCTTTGTTCCTTGTTTGGCTTGTCATATTTCTCAGTTTATTGTATTGTTTTTCCTCTACCCCCCTGCCTCTATCTTGGGTGAGACTCTGCATGCTTCGCAAGTGTTGCTAAAAGGGCAGGTAGTTAGGGTTTTGTTGGTGCATTGTTGAAGCATTGAACCCTGGGTCTACCCCTGTGCCAACATATGGTTACCAACATTTCCCCTGTTTATAGCAGTTTGTTGTTTCCACTTCAACAAGTGTAAGATTTTTCAGTTTTAGGTGGGAAAATCCTATGTTAGAGGATCAAACTCGAATTGTATGATGTCATTCCTTGTTTAGGATATAAATGCAGCATTAGAAGAAAATTTTGAGGTTTGAATGGTTGAGCATAGACTCCCTTATGTAATGTTTTGATGTAACAGAGCCATACTATGGCTTTTATGTATGAGATTTGAGAAATGTTTCCTAATAGAATTCATATTTATTTTCCAATCATATTACATCTTTCTAACTCTAATTTTATCATTGTTGAATGATTCAATTGATGTATTATAGTTGTGTTACAATGTATGCTTGATTGTGATGTTGTTGTAATTATTATCAGTGTTTTAAAGTTTAGATCAAGAAGTTCTTGTGTCTAATCTTTTTCTTCACTTGTCTGCTAGTAAGGCTTGATGCTAATAGTAGACTACTCATTCTTCTCATTAAATTCTTCCATCTACCCACACGTTTCTTTAAATCACTGACTGAAGTTAGCCAAGACCTCATTTGATTATGCATCTTGCGTAGAAAATTCTATGTTTGAGCATTGCTATGCTGAGTTTTATCCATTTGACACTTTATCATAAATTTACCATTACAAACCTATTTGATGGGTACTAGGATTATCCTCTAGCAGTTTAGGGGTGACTCTTAGTGCTAACATTATTGGTGTCACTGCTGGGGAACAGATTGAAAAGATTTTGTTGGGATTGAACGACAAAGAAATATTGATTACTAAGGTGCATAAGAAATTAGTACATTGAAGATTGTAGTTTGCACTTGACGACTTCACTTTTTCAGTTGTGGCTCATAAAGACAGAAACATGAGGTCTACTCCACAACTACCTCTGGCTACACCTGAAGCTTACCCAAAGAATGTTATCAATAAGGGAAAATCTTATCAAGAAGGCTTTTCAGCTTATGTATTAGGTACTTCTAGTCATTTTCCTAATTCCCCCTTTAATACACCAATATCTATATCTAGTACTCCTCTTTTACCTTTTGTTGAAATTTCTAGAAATTTGGATCTTGAGGATTTCCTTGTAGAATAATATTCTTTTTCTCCCAAATTGAAAGAATAATTTTTTGAAGTTCTTGCCTCTCCTGATGTTGTAAGATGGTTTAGACTTGAAAAGTTATAATATTTTCCTACCTTGGGTTCTCCATCTCCTCCTTCCATTAAATTTTTTGTGACTAAAGAGGAAGAAACCTCAGTTCCCTTAGAATCTAGACCATCTTCTTCCAAGACTCTGCCTCTCCTTGTGAAAACTGAAATCTCTCCATCCTACATTCCTCCTTCTCCCAAGCTACACATAATCAAGACTGCAGTTGTCAAGACTCAATCTCCTCCTTGTTCTCCTAGAATTTATAATCCAATGGAAGGTGCTAACCTTCCTAGAAATAGGATGGATTTCATAGTAGCTGTTAGGTATTCCCCTCGTGTGTTGCCTCAACCTATGAATGCTCTTCCAGTTGAAGACTACCTTAAGTACATGCCCAAGTTTACAGGGGAAGAGGACATAACTATAGAGGAACACCTTACAACCTTTTATAGTTATGTTGACAAACTTAATATTAAGAATGAAGATGAGTGGATGAGAG
>SNQJ01S0208249.1:0-10962 GCA_010110895.2 Picea sitchensis | reverse complement strand
TAAAAGTGACTAAAGTCAAGAAAACAAGTGGGGAAATGATTTCTAATGTATTTCATAAGCTGGAAGACTGAAACTCCACTTAGAAAAAGCCCCCCAAGTCAAGTTAATAACTTAAGTTGAGTCTCCCTAAAGAGAGGGGCTCCCCCCTTCTTCATGAACTTAGGGGAAAGTAAAAAATAAAGTGAAAAAGTGTCTAAAACCCTAATTGTACCCTTCCTATGGCCTAAAATCATGTTTGAGCAAGAGGAAATGGGATTTCCCCCCTCACACCTCACCCCTCAAACCCTAACTCACTCCAAAACCATAAAAGTGCACCGCCTTGACTTATTCTCTCTCTCTTGGATGGGTGACACTTATAACTCATCCAAGAGGGGTCTCTCCTCTTACCCTCCTTTAAAAGGAATCCCATTCTCCTCATTTTGACAATAAGATTTTCACATCAACTCTATTATGCGAAAATCTCTCTCAGGTCTCTCATTCTCTCCAATTTTTCTGTTGTAATTTTTGGTGTCCTTTGGTAACCTTTCTTGGAGCAATAAAGTGAATATTTGGAGGATATCTTGGTGTTCTATTGGTATTCTTGGTGAATTCTTGGTGATTTTGTCTTCTCTTGTATGATATTTTCTCTTGGTGAGGTAACATTGTAGATTTTGTATATCTTTATTCCACATTGTTTTACTAGAAGAACCCTAAGCAAAGTATTTTGCTAGGGATAAATTTGTAGTAGTATTTCTATAGGTTTATGTGATTTGTTTTCATTAGTGTTTGCAAATTATTTTGTAGGTATTTTGAAATATCTCACCTTATTGCCTCATTGTGTAGCAAGGGTTTAAAGATTTGCAGGTTGTCAAAGCTTGGACGATGAACTCCAAAGGCTTCATTCTATTCCATATAATTTTCTGTTTTAATTTCAACCTTATGATTTCGAGGAAAAATGATAGAGTTTTGATATAGTAGTTGATATTTACGGACATAGTTTTGATAGCACGTATAAAGTATTTTTTAAGTACAGTTTAAACAAGGTTCTATCAATATTGAAAAACTGATTACACCCAGATTTTTTGTGTGGTTGATAAAGTATTTTTAAGTACATTTTAAATAGTGCTCAATCAATATTGAAAAACTGATTACACTCAGGGTTTTTTTTATGTGGTTTATAAAGTGGTTTAGCTATAAGATCACCCACCTTTTTTTATTGTGGTTGATAAAGTATTTTTAAGGAACATTTTAAACAGTGTTATTGTGTATTGGATTTACTGTGCTGTGTGAACCATTTCCAATTTGTTTTTATTTTGAGAACATGTTTTTCATATAGATTTGGGTCCTTTGTTGTATTATTTTAATTTATAATTAATAATATAATATGCTTAAATAGGTAAAATTTTATTTTATAATGTTTTTAATGTAATGTATTTTTTGTAATGTAAGTATTTTTTTATGTTTTTAATCTATTGTATTTCTATTAATTTAATGTAATGGAAATAATATTTTCTTGTAATTTTTTTTAATTTAAAAAATTATATTTATATTTTTTATATATATGTTCAAAGTAAAAAAATTATTATGATTCAAACATTTGAATGGTGTGTAGTATAGATTTACTTTAATTCTTGATCTATCATGTATAGGATCAAAATTTAAGGAAAGGTTTACACTTTTAGGGATTTGCTATCTCTTAACCCATAGTGGTTAAAACATTTCAATGATGTAATAGTCAATATAAAAGAGGTGTAATTTCTTTCAACATGGAGTTGATACATGGCATATTAATAAACAACATATATTCATCTTAACTCAAAATATATGATATCATGCACTTATAGAAATTAAAATTTGAAAAAAGATTTGCACCATAAATGAAATTTAAGATTATTTTTTTCCTATTTATAAAAAGAGATGAATAAATGAATTAATATTAAAAAAAACAGATATAAATAGATGGATTAATACTAAAATTATACTTTCGAAAAGTAAAAACCTAATATTTTGAAAAATCATAAATAAATGTGGGATTTCCAACCATTGTTAGGTTATTCTAGCCTTTGTATTTCTTGTAAAGACTATTTTAACCCAGTGATTGATTCAATCAAGAAACCCTACGATGGTGAGATGAGATTTATGAAAGCTAAGAAAAATATTGTTTATATAACAATAAGTCCGCTTAGGCCATGATCTCATCGATACACTCGTCCTCTCACACATTATCCGCATCATCATTTGCACCTGCAACATGGGATACACTCGTCCTCTAACACCCTATCCGCATCATCCTTTGCACCTACAACCTCCCATGCTCCATCTCCGAACATTACCCGCTCACCTTCTCTTTAACCGATTCCTTCCTCAATCCTCACATGTTTGCTTCCGGGCTCGACATGCATGAATCTTTCAAATCTCTGCTCATCAGGAAAGAGAAACCCCATTTTTCAAAAGTCTTTGAAAGTGGTTGTTCATTATCCTAAATAAATAAAGTCTAAATATTCAAATTATTCACCATTTCTTTCTACTTGTTCTAATTTATTTTCCTTGCATCTAGGGCATACCATATATCTAATATTTTGGTCAAGAAGAATATAAAATTTCTTTTTTTTTAACCTTATAAAACACTTAATATATTATTTAGAATTGCCAATGACAAATCTTACCTAATGCTTGACAAATCTTACCTAATGCTTGGCCAAGGTGTTTACCAAATTTATTATTATTATGGAAAATCATATATTGACCAAAGTGTTGCTTTTTTCATAGAAAAATTGAAAAGCATCACTATAATTTTAATCAGTAAGATGGATACAAGTTTAGCCAATCCTAGTATTCCACCATTCGTAATCTTTCTCTCCTATCTTGATACAAGTTTTTTCTTTAAGTTGACTTTTCATTCAGGTAGTTGATCTTGTTTCCCTTTTTAGTTTTTACAACCCCCATTTCTTTATTTTTATTAATTTATTTTATACATGTTTTCTCCTTTAAGTTGAATTTTCATTAATTTTACTACCTTTTTAAGGTTTACAACTCCTATTTTCATTACCCTAATCTAAACTTTTTTTTAAGTTAATTACTTCATTAATTTTCTATTACTCTTTTACCTCCCTACTTTTATCCTCAATTTTCTCTCCCTCTTATCTTTACTATTTTAATTTATCCCATATTTTTTTTTTAAGTAAAAAAGGATAGAACCTGTTATATTATCATTAGCAAATTACAGTGTTTGTTTATGATGCCAGTTGTCCCGCCTAAACAGGAAACTGAGACAATTGGGCATCATGTGCCATTTGTTTCCCAACAGACAAAACTATCAGAGTATCATCCTGCCCGAAGGAAACTAGGACTTCCAGCCATTAAGTTTAAACTGTATGCCAAAAAACTAATTGCAAAATAGCTAAGATCTAACTGGGCGAAAGCCTGGTTCGGAAACAGAAAAAAATTTCTAACCAAGAACATCATTGAACCTCTTATCCGGTCAGCTCGTCCCCATCCTCGTGCTTTCGCCATCCTGCTAGAAATGCGTAATCTTGTGCACACGTAGGGCATTGTCGTTTAGGGAGAGTCCTGGAATGAGCCGTGAATAGCATGTCGAGTCGGTGGTCGATGCAAGCGATGCGAAAGATTTGTCATCCAACAGTCGTCGCATATCGAAGATTAGAGCGAGGTACCCCGAATTGGTGAAGGGGTGTTGGTCCTGCTAGTGGCCATCAATGGAGGCTGAGGGGATAGGCCATGTTTCTCCCTCAATTTCATGTGTTGCACAGTCGTGATGTGTCGGTCGGTTATAAAGATGGGTCGTCGCCTCCATAGGTGCACCGGGGGGTGAGCCTCTGCTTCCCTTTGTACAAGACGGGGTCTCTTCTTCAACGTAGCAGGTGGTAAAATTCTCCGCTGGGCGATTTTCACTGGAGCCAAGCAGTGTGCACGAAGGAAGAATCTTGTCATTAGTGCTAAAATCAGTGGGTGGTTTCCAATTGTCCGGGACTGTGAACAAAGGTAGCTTGGGATAACTTTTCATGGCATCTTCCAAGGTGATCTCTTCCACGTACGCCATTGGAGGCGTTCGTGGTTTCCTACGCCTTCGCAAGGAGGCCATGGCTAACACCTGCTCAAATTTCTTCTGTCTTTGGCGGCGAGATTCGGCTGTGTACCAAGCGGCACCCCTACACGGCTTACCTCATGCTCTGGGCATGGTGGAGACCCTGGAGATGACCAAGGTCCCTTTCAGGTGGAGGGCTCTACTCCAAAGCTCCGGTGGGTTTGCAAACTGTTGCTCTGCTAAAATTAACTCTGCACTCGACGCTGTGATGGGCGAATGTCGCTCAATTCTGCCAAGGCGAGTGATAAGGAGGAGGACAACAGCAACCGCCATGTCCATTAAGTCTTGCTTCCGAGGGCGCTGGTGCACCGTATCGATCACTTGCGTGAAGGGGCTCATCGCTTGGATATGGCTGCACGAATTCATGCTTGGTTAATGGCTGAGGGGATGGTCGTCGGTGGATGTATTAATGGTGCATCCCGGCATTGTCCCGTGTGGCTCCGCTCTGCAACGTGGCACCCCATTCGGGGGTTGTAGATCTATGGTGGCTAAGGTTTGGCACCGAGTTGAGATGTCTGAGTCTTTCGAGATGTGGGCCTCCCAACAGAAGTGTTTGGTTTCCATTTCGACTCCTTCATTTTCCAGGCAATCCGATGTCTTGTTTGCATCCCGCTTCACATGGGAGGGTATGATGATGAGATTGGGTTGGAGGAGGCGAGCAAAGTCCTCTAGAAACCCAAAGAGTCGCCAACTTGGTGAGATTTTTGAAGGATTGCCTCCATGAAGGATCTTGGTGATTAGCTTGATGACAAGTTGAGAGTCCCCTTCCAGGATAATCTTGTGATGATATTTGTCAATAGTTGTTTGGAGACCCCTCAATAATCATGTTAGCTCTGCCACATTGTTGGTTGTTTCCCCTAGGAAAATAACAACGAGATGTAGGATCTTGCCATTGGAATTTCTGAGTACTGCTCCATATCCCGTTGGTCCCGGGTTGCCTTTGGAAGCCCCATCAAAGTTTATATTTATGAAATTTGCTGGAGGGGGGGACCAGGTAGTTGGGCTGGTCTGTTGGTGCGTATGCATCCTTGGTGCTAGTTGATTGATTAGAATGGGTTGCCAACTTTGAAGAATGCATGTTCCTCTAGGTTGCAGTTAAGGTCCTCTTCTTTCCAGGATTTACTTCTGATAGTTTCCTTGATTAGTGAGCTTATTTTCTCCAGGGTGGCATCTGGCAAGGAAGCTTGGGAGTAGAAGATTCTTTTGTTCCTCTCCTTCTAGATTTGCCAGAGAATGAACCCTGGTAGAAGTTGTTAGATGTGATTCAGAAGGGGATTATTGTAAGTGATGGAGTCCCAGTTCTCAATTGTGTCATTGATGATGCGATGATGTTGGTTGGATTTGCACATTATTTGCGCTCCTTGGTCCCAAATTTGTTGGCTGAAGTGGCAGCTATTGAAGAGATGTTCTTTGGTTTCCTCTTGCTAGTGGCAGAGAACACAAAGGGATGGTCCAATCAAGCCTCTTTTCCTGAGGTTGTCCCAGGTTAGGGCTCGGTTGTGTACCACAAGCCACGGGAAGGTGGAAACCTTGGGCCAGAGAGCGGGGTTCCAAACTTTGTTCCATATGGGCTCCTTATTTTTATCCTGGTGATTGCCCTGTAGGAAGTAAGCTTCCTTTATTGAGAAAGTGCCAACTGTGGAATACCCCCATCTGAGGATGTCCAACCCTTCTTTGTTGGGTATTTTTCGGCATTTAGCTTAAAATTTCCAGTTCTGTAGATTGTGATTCTTTGGGACTCCGAGATCCTGATTAGAGATTTTCCATTGACACCATGGATGTCGTTGTTCCTGAGGTTTCCAGAGATCCTTTACCCTTAGGGAGGTATCTTGGTTGAGAGCTCGTTTGATATTGGTTAGCTCCTCCATTTCGTCCAGGGGTTTAAATTGCTACCACAAGTCTTGCCAGAACATGGCGCTTTCTCCATTTTGGACTTCCCAAAAGGCATGATTTTGAACCAGCGTGCGATTTTTCCAGGCTGTGTTCCAGATATTGGAGCCTTGAATTATGTTATTGTGCCTAATTAGTTGATTAGATGGTGTAAGGGGGGCGTACTTTTGCTTCCACATTTGCGCCCAAGAGGTTGTTGTGGTTTTTATCCATCGCCACCAGATTTTGGCCCCCATTACTTGATTTAGTTTCCCTGGATCCCGGAGTCCCAATCCTCCTAGGATTTTTTGTGTACAGAGCATGTCCCAGTTTACTAGTGCCCATTTCTTGTTAGGTTTGTGACCATGCCAGAGGAAGATTCGCTAGAGGTTCCTGATGGCTCTGATACCCTGTTTGGGCGTCGCAAGGGCAGTGAAGAGGTAAGTAGGTAGGGATTGTAAGACAGACTTGAGGAGGACCAGCCGAGAAGCAATGTTGAGGGGTCTAAAGGTCCAATTTCTTAGCCTATTAGAGATGGAAAGGAGAAGTCTATCCCAGGAAATGGATCTGGCATCCGCACCCATGAGGGGAACACCTAAATAGTTGGATGGAAGGGAGCTCTTGGGTATTCATAGAAGTCTCGAAATGTGGATCTGAACAGAAGCCGGTGTGTTAAAAAAGTAGAGTTTGGATTTGTCTAAGTTAAGAGCCATACCTTAGGCTTCAGTGAATTCATAGAGGATAAATTTGAGTCGGTTGGCCTCCCGGACCGTTGGGGAGTTCAGAAGGAGGGTGTCATCAACAAATTGATTGTGAGAGGGCGCTGGTTGAATGTTGTGTAGGGGCAGGCCATTGAGAGAGCCGTCAGTGACTGTTGCCTTGATGTAACGTCCCAGGCCTTCCGCCATAAGTAAAAACAAGAAGGGCGAGAGGGGGTCCCCTTGCCTGATACCCCTGGAAGGTGAGAAAGGCCTGGACAAAACCCCATTCACTAGGATGGAGAAGAAGGCTGAGGAGGTGAGATTTAGGATCCAATTTACCCAACACTGATCGAATCCAAATGATTCTAAGACAGCCCGAAGGTACTGCCAGTTGGCCCTGTCGAAAGCTTTTGAAAGGTCAAGTTTGATTAGCATACCTGGGGTCCTTGAATTCTTGAGGGAGTGGATTACCTCGTGAGCTAGGATGACGCTATCCACGATTTGTCTTCCTTCTACATACCATGCTTGTTCCTTGGAGATGACATGTGTCAATGTAGGTTTGAGTCAATTGGCCACCACCTTCATTATGATTTTGTAGATGACATTGCAGAGGGTGATGGGTCTGAACTTTTAGGGTTTGTGACCCGTTATTCTTTCGGAATGGGGGTGAGAAAGGTAGCATTGAGAGATGGTAGGACTAGGCCTAATGCTCTCGATTCCTCTACTACCTCCCATACGTCTTTCCTGACCAGGTCCCAGCAGTGGTGGAAAAAATCAGTGGTGAACCCATCCGGGCCGGGGGATTTTCCTGGAAGCATAGCTTTACTGCTTGATCCACTTCCTCTTGGTTGATGGGTCGTGTTAGGGTGGAATTTTTCTCTGAGGTTACCAGCAAGGGTATGTGTCTGGTGACTCTCTGGATGGCTATCGTTCTATCCTCCTTGGTTTCCATTAGAAGGTCCTGGTAGTAGTTGATCAGCTCAGCCTCAATTTGAGAGTGTTCTCTGACTGGGTTGCCCTGGCTGTCCTCTAAGTGGGTGATTATGTTGACGTGGAAATGGTGCACCATAGCTCTGTGGAAGAATTTTGTGTTCTTTTCCTCTTCCTTGAGCCATTGTACTCTGGATTTTTGTTTCCATAGAAAGTTTTTTGTATCTCCACTAGCTTGCTCTCTATGTCCTTTATGCTTTGGAGTATGTCCCCAAAGTTGTTCTTGTTCCAATGTTTCAGCAACTGCTTGAATTTTTTAAGGCGCTACTGGAATTTATACATGGTGGTGTCGTGATCTATTTCCTCCTGTGCCCACCAGGATTTTTCTAGCTGATGGAAATCCGGGTGAGAGAGCCAGAATTTCTCAAAGTGGAAGGGCTTGTACTTGGGTGTTTCTCCCATGTCTAAATTAAGAGCAAGATGCCAGTGGTCTGAGCCGGATTTTTGAAGGATAAGGCTTTCCAGATAAGAGCCTACCTCCATTAGTTCCTCAGTTACCAAAAAGCGTTTCAGGCAACAAGCAATGTGTTGGTTTCCCGATCTGCGATTGGACCAGGTGAAGGTGCCATTGCTATTTTCTATATCGACAAGCTTTAGATGATCAATGAGAGTTTTGAACTTACCACTGTCTTGCTTGAGTTTCTTGGTGCCTCCTTTCTTTTCCTCCAGCGACAGGATCATATTGAAGTCGCCTCCTAATATCCAGTTTTGTGTTGTCACCAGATTCTTGATTAATTCGAGCCACTCCATGAGTTTGTCTTTGTCCTGTTGGCTATGGGGGTCGTAGACATTAGTGATGGATCCTTCCTGATTCGAGCCAATGACCTCAAAGTGAGTCGTTATTGTACCTACAGTTGAAAAGCGTTTGCTGATAGTGATGTTGGATGGATTCCAAAGGATAGCAAGACCTCCTAAGGAGCCTGTGGAGTCTATTGATATGGAGTTGCATTCTCTCCAAATATGTTGGAAGATGGTTTCAGCTTCTATTCCAGCAAATTTGGTTTCCTGTAACATTAGAATGTCTGAGCTTTCTTCCTTGATACAATCTCAGAGGATCCTTTGTTTGGATCTACCGTTGAGTCCTCTAATGTTCCAGGTGAGGATCTTCATCATTGAGAGGGTGGTGTTGGGTGGAGGTATCCCTTCGAAAGCTTGTGGATCTGTCATGAGTTTATCATGAGGTTGCCCGCCTCCTTGATAAGTTGTTGCRTTGTTTTTCTCCCTCTTCTTTTGTTCTCACAGAGGACTCTTTTCGAGCCCGAACTCGTGTCCGTGGCTATGGCCAGGCGTGTTGTAGATCCTACTGAGGAGTTGAGAAATACTTTATGTACCTTGCGTAGTTGTTCTTCGGGAAGGGTCTGCAGATCCTTTTGATTCAGGGCCTCCTCGAGCTTTTCCAGATCTATGCCCACTAGATCTATGTCGTCCAAATGCATTGGGGTGTCCCCATCCCCGTCTCCTCTTTCTTCTGTGTAGGTTTCATGACTTTGGGGACGGGGGGGGAGGATTTGGAATGTCCCCATGGGCCTGTTGCGGTTCCTTGTGTGGATCTTGGATTTCCTCATCTTCTGGCAGCTGGTTCAGAATCTCATAAGAGTTTTTGGTTGTGATATTTTGTCTAGGGTTTGTGATCTGCCTCCTTGGAGGGTTTCTCTTCTTTGCTGCTACCGTGGTGAAGCCATCTTTCTGTGTGGTGTCATTTTCTTTGGTGGTTGGTTTGATCAGTGGGCAATCTCTAAAGAGGTGGTCGTGCTCATGACATCTCCTGCACTGAAAGGGAATGTGTTCATAATCGAGAGTTTGTTGCCAGTCCTCGTCCTGGTATTCGAGAGTCACTGCTCTAGGTAGTGCCTTGGAAATGTTCATGTAGACGTAGATCCTGGTGTATGAAGTATATTTTCTCTGTCTTGTGGCCTCTGAAGCTTTGACATACTGGCCTAGAGTATTCCCTATGCCCATGAGAATCTCTTCCAGCCAAAACTCTTGCGATAAGGAATATAGGATGATCCATACAGGGGCCATGGTGAAGTATTCCTTGTCAGGGATGAATCTTTCAGTACAAAAGCGTAAGAATAGCCCTGCTAAGTTGTAGAAGTACGGCCCATTTTCAAATATCCTGTCTCTGTCTTATGGATTGTACAGGATGATTGTGAAGAAGCCTTTGGAGCTAAGTTGGACCTCATAGTCCCCTTTGGGGTTCCACCAGTGCTTGATCCATTTGTTAAGATCCCTCTTTGTTGGCCAGAGACCCAGGAACTTGACAATGAGGGTGTGTTCTCTCATAAATTGGGTGTGTTCCCCTACTCTGGTTGAGCTGATAAGGTATCTTGGTGTTTTCTCCATTTGCGGTATGCATTTACCTGGCTCCCATCTGCAAGGTGCCTTTGGATGGGAGGTTCCCGCTTCCATCTCCATCTCCTTTGTGAGGCCTTGTTCTTTGGCCAGAAGTTGTTCGCGTACCTTTAAGGGAGGCTCGAACGTGGGGCATTTCTCTATGGTGCCAAAGTGGTCGTTGGTGGTGATATTGCGATATGAGGGGGGTTGGCCCCCCTCTTCTGTGCCCATTCCGTCGTGTCAGTAGGAGTCAATTGTCATCCGTTGGTCGCTAAAGAATCATCACGCCGGTGTTCTGTGGCTAGTCTGCAACAGTCTGCGTCGAATTTGGGGCTAGGGTTTCCTCAAAGCTGAGGTCCACCAAATCCATTCCATCTCCCTGACCGCAACCTAAAGACTTACTCACTCTTCAATCAACTTTCACATAATTTAATTTATCTCATTTTAATCTCTTCAGGTAGTTGATCTTGTTTGACTTTTTAGTTTTTACAACCCCCATTTCTTTATTTTTATTAATTTATTTTATACTTGTTTTCTCCTTTAAGTTGAATTTTCATTAATTTTACTGCCTTTTTAAGGTTTACAACTCCTATTTTCATTACCCTAATCTAAACTTTTTTTAAGTTAATTACTTCATTAATTTTCTATTACTCTTTTACCTCCCTACTTTTATCCTCAATTTCCTCTCCCTCTTATCTTTAATATTTTAATTGATCTCATTTTAATCTCTTTTTTCATTTTTATTTATTTTATTTTTTTCTCATTTTAATCTCTTCTTTTATTTTTATTTTATTTTTTAGTAACCTCTAATCTCACTAGAGAGTCATTTTTTACTTAACGGTTAGATATTATATTTTTAATTATTTTACACATCAACTCTTTATTATTATTTTAATCATGTAAAGTCTCAAATTGGTTCTTTGATACTATATTGATTGAATGTTCTATTTCGAGAACCTTTATTTCATTTTTTCTATTATCATT
>SNQJ01S0208248.1:0-16191 GCA_010110895.2 Picea sitchensis | reverse complement strand
AGACATGGATATCATATTTCTCAGTACATTTTTCACTACATTGTGGGAGAAGTTGGACACTAAGTTGAAGAGATATACAACATTTCATCCACAAACAGATGGGAAGACATAAGTAGACAACATGAATTTAGTGCAACTTTTTAGGGGTTACAATCAGAATCATCCAAAGACTTGGGATGAAAATATGATCTACATATAACACTCTTATAATAGAGAAGTCCACATTTCTACTAGTAAGTCACCTTTTGAAACTTTCTTTGGATATTTGCCACCTTCACCCTTGGATGTTGTATACGGACAATAAAGAGGAGTGAGGGAGGACCTCACGGGATATGCATTGAGAGAAGAAAAATTTGTTGAGAAGATCACACAAATCCATTTGCATGTACAAGAGATGTTGAAGAAGTCATAGGAAAAATGCAAGGCCAAACATGATCAACACAACAATGAGAAGTAATTCAAAGTGGGAGATAGAGTTTGGTTACAATTGAACAAGGAAAAACAGTAGGGTCTTGGTAAGAAGATCAAGGCTCTATGGTATGGACCTTTCGATATATTGGATGAGGTGGAAGATAATGCCTATAGAATCAGTATACCCCCATACATGTGCATTTAATAAACTCTACGAGCCTTCCATGTTGAATCAGGTCCTACCTTCCATACATGACTTAGCACCAGATACGCAAGAAGAGTTGGTAGAGGAATTGTTTTTGTAGAAGCAGTCTAGAACTAAAAGACAAGGGAAACATGAACTTTGGTAGATTGGGTTGAAAGGACAACTTCTTGGAAAAACAAAGTGGTACTCTAGGGAGAAGGTAGAGGAACCATTTTCTCACCTCATCCAGTAAAGCTTTTGGGGACCAAAATCCTCCCTAAATGGGGAGGTATGATCCAGATTGGATCATTATATTATTTTTCATCTATCTTGATGATTTCAGAGTGGAAAAAATTGGAGGAATCAACTTGCAGAGTCATCTTCATGGCAAGTCCTAGTTTGGAAAATTGGGGTTTGAAACCTTTTGGATCCATTTTGAGGCATCAACTAACAGTTTTTTTAGGCCAAAGTTTTCCCAGCTTTATCTAAAACCCCTTGATGTTATTCTACACATTGAGACCTTTCCAACAGTATAACAATCACGTCAATCAGAGCTCGTATGCAAAAGTTATGCCTCTCGTAAGTTGACATGTTGTGTTGACCACCATGGTACGAGTGGATGCCATGTTAGCCCCCATTACTCATGCATATGGGGCTAGCCACGTATGACATTTCAATAAGATTCTAGAAGTTCCAAAACCTTATCACAATTGAGGGTTGAGGAAGTCAAAGCCCTACCCATAGATGGTTATCGGATGATGTTAAATACATGGTCGCTAGGAGGAGAAGGGTTTCCATTCTTTAGCACTATATTTATTCCATAGTTGAGCAAAGAACCCATGGGTCATATTTTGAGAGTATAATAGAGGAGGATATATTTTGTAGTATCCATTTAGGCCACACTATCAAAAGAAACTCCATAGAGAGTGTCTCTTTCTTTGTATTTGCATTTGAAGAAAATAGAGTAGCGCAACCTCACCTTCTAGCTAAGTTTTCTCCCTTATTGGGTTTCCTAGGTTATATCTTGTGTTTATTTGTAGATGACACGTGAGTGTTTATTTATGTTATCTATTTTTTGCATTTGGCTATTTCATATATTTTAAGCAGGAAACCAATAATTAAAGAATCTAAGATCTAAAAGGAAATTAAACTTCACAATAAATATTTCGATATTTTATTAGATCTGCTGTGACAAACTGTCCAATGGAATATTCATGACAATTTACAGATCAACATGTCTCATTTTGATTGGACTAATCTAATTCAATAATCCAACCTAAATGAACAATCCCTACACCCGCCACCAATTCTTTTATAACATAGCAAAATGATACGCACTATACTTCTACATTGTAAATGGAAATGATGAATCTTTTCTTTCTACTTGTAAATGGAAATGATGAATCTTTTCTTTCTCACCCATGAGAACTTCTCCATTAAAATTTAAATAGTAAATGATATAGGAAAAAACCATACAATTAGGAAAATCAATCTCTCCTAAAGATGATCTCAGCTTGGGGATTGAAACGTCGAGTTTCAAAGAAAGTAAATGCAAGTTTCCTCTCAAGCTCCTCTGAAGATGATCCCAAATAGGGGATTGAAACATCGAGTTTCAAAGAAAGTAAACGTAGGTTTCCTCTCGTTTTCCTAATTCTTAATTGCGTAAAAGAAACAACCTAACCTATTGAAAATGATCCCAACTTGAGGATTGAAAAGTCGATTTTCAAAGCAAGCAAACACATATTTCCTCTCGTTTTATTAATTCTTAACTACATAAAATGAACAACCTAACCATACAATTGATATATCATGGATTTTATAAACATTTCCATGCCTTTTTTTTTTCTTTTCACGTCCATAGTCATCAACATGTTCTTTTTTTTTTTTTTCAAAATGTTAATGTAACATACTTGCTACTTATTAGAATACAATGGACTGGTCTATACAACCTTTTGGAACAATGGAATAAAAACATATGTTATCTTTTCCAAGCCAGGGCTTAGTCCTCCATGGGGTTTATAATGGAACAGTGGAAAAGAAACAAAGAATTGGGACTTTCGGGTTCCATGGCTACCAAATGGAATTCATTTTGCAAGGCGCTTATCGATTCAGGCATCCATCTCCAGCCTAGAGATGATATCTTAATTTGGACTGGAGGAGACCATTCAGGAACCCTCTGTGTTAAAAATGTTTATAATGCTCTGGCAAAAAAATTGTGGCCTCAACAGATTGCAGGGTCGAGGAGGCACTCGTGGACTTGGGATCTAGCCTATAAGATCAAATTGTTTATTTGGCTTGCTATGGAAAACAAAATCTTAACCTAGGATATTCTCCAGAAAAGAGGTTGGGAAGGCCCGAGTATATGTCCACTATGTTATAGTGACTCTAAGACTGCTCTACACTTGTTTGTAAACTGCTCTTTCACTCACCACTTGTGGTAGTTTTTACATACAGTTTTTAGCCTTAGTTCACCTTGGGGAGGCAACTCTTTAACAAATTGTTTAGACACCTGGATGAAAAAGGAAAATGTGTATATTACCCTTCCCTCACTGGTCTGCTGACACTTTTGGCAGGAAAGAAATAAGTGTTTGTTTGAATCTTGTTTTCCCTCCATCTAGGGGGTTGCCATTAAAATTAGAGGGATGGTGGAAAACTCCTTTGTTCAATGTCCTCGAAAAAGGAAAAGCACCAGAATAAAAAAAAAACACATGATTTTACCCTGGCCTCCATTTGTTGGTTTGATGGTGCAGCCCAAGAAAATGGGCTTTTGAGTGGGGTTGGGGGTGTTATAAAGCTATCCGGAAATACTATTTACAGGTGGACGCTCAACTGTGGGTCAGGCACAAACACAAGGGTTGAACTCCTTGGAGTTTGGGCTTCCTTAACCTTGGCATATCAATTGGGTATTGATCAGTTACAAGTCTCGGGGGACTCAAAAATTATGATAGATTATTTGCTGAATTTTAGGGGAAATTTGCAAGTCACTTCACTTGTGGGTTGGATGGACATGATCCTGGATCTAAAAAATTCATTCAACACTATTAGATGTGATCACATCTACAGGGAAGAAAATGAGGAGGCAGATGCCTTATCAAAAAAATCTCTACAGATGCCAGAAGGGAAGATCCACTACAACAAATGGAAAGATGGCCACGAGGGCCCCCACTATATTTTCACCTCTATCTGTGACTGGTTACCACATGCATATTTGGGAGGTTGTTGATATTTTGCTAGATCTGGATCCCACTTTTACATCAGTGTTAAAAGTAACTATGTTTCACTTTTTGTTTTCTGCCCATTGTTGGGGTTTGAGTATATGTAATAAGCACTTGAGGGTCTGTCTTGGTACGACCATTTAGTTGTGGTTTTTGGAGATGGAGGTAAGGCCTGAGGGTCTCCGCCTTGGTAACGCACTATCATTTAGTTGTGGCTTTTTGGAGATGGAGGTATTATTACAACTTGTACATTTTGAGAAATTAATTCATATATTAATATATTGGAGAAATTTTTCTGTTGGAAAAACCTTTTGGAAAAAGTTTAGAGAGTAAACTAAAAAGGGTTGTAGAGTAGAGTGCACCAACAATTATGGTGCAATTATTTTTTTTAGTCAACAACTTTTGGAATTAAGGTGAAAACTTTTTATGTTAATAATTAAGTTTTGAAGTCAACCATTTTTGAAATTATGGTGCAAATATTGTTTGTAAACTGCTCTTTCACTCACCACCTGTGGTATTTTTTACATACAATTTTTAGCCTTAGTTCACCTTGGGGAGGCAACTCTTTAAAAAATTGTTTAGACACTTGGATGAAAAATGAAATGTTTATATTACCTTCCTCAATCGGGTTTGTCGACACTTTGGTCGAAAGAAATAAGTTTTTGTTTGAATCTCGTTTTCCCTCCATCTAGGAGGTTTCCATTAAAATTAGAGGGATAGTGGACAACTCCTTTGCTCAATGTCCTCAAAAAAGGAAAAGCACCAAAATAAAAAAAGACACCTAATTTTACCCTGGCCTCCATTTGTTGGTTTGATGGTGCAGCCCAAGCAAATGGGATTTTGAGTGGGTTGGGGTGTTATAAAGCTATCCATAAATATTGTTTACAGGTGGACGATCAATTGTGGGCCGGGCACAAACACAAGGGCTGAAATCCTTGGAGTGTGGGCTTCCTTAACCTTGACATATCGGTTGGATATTGACCGCTATAAGTCTTTGGGGGCCTAAGAATTGTCATAGATTGGCTAAATTTTTGGGGAAATTTGCAAGTCTCTTCTCTTGTGGGTTGGATGGACATGATCCTGGATCTAAAAATATCTTTCAACACTATTAGATGTGACCACATATTGTGGTAAAGAAATGGGGAGATGCAGAACCTTATCAAAAATATCTACATGCCGTATAAAGATCCACTTTTACAACAAATGGCAGGATGACCACGAGGGCCCCCCAGTATATTTGCACCTCCATCTGTGACTGGTTACCACATGCATATTTCGGAGGTTGTTTATATTTTGTTAGATTTGGATCCCACTTTTACATCAATGTTAAAAGTAACTATGTTTCACTTTTTATTTTGCCCATCGCTGTCTGAAAGAGGTAATAAGCACTTGAGGGTCCGTATTGGTAACACCATTAGTTGTGGTTTTGGAGATGGAGGTTACAACTTGTACATTTTTAGAACACCATATATATTAATATATTGAAATTTTTTTTGGAAAACCTTTTGGAAAAAGTTTAGAGAGTAAACTAAAATGGGTTGTAGGGTAGAGTGCACCAACAATTATGGTGCAATTATTTTTGTAGTCAACAAATTTTGGAATTAAGGTGCAAACTTTTTATGTTAATAATTAATTTTTTAAGTCAACCATTTTTGAAATTATGGTGCAAATCTTGTTTGTAAACTGCTCTTTCACTCACTACATGTGGCAATTTTTACATACAGTTTTTAGCCTTAGTTCACCTTTGGGAGGCAGCTTAAATACCATTGTTTAGATACCTGGATGAAAAAGGAAAATGTTTATATTATTCTTCCCTCACTGGTCTGCTAGCACTTTTGGCTAGAAAGAAATAAGTGTTTGTTTGAATATCGTTTTCCCTCCATCCAGGGGGTTGCCATTAAAATTAGAAGGATGGTGGAAAACTCCTTTTCTCAATGTCCTCGAAAAAGGAAAGGTCCGTAATAAAACACATGATTTTACCGCCTACCTGTTGGTTTGATGGTGCAACCCAAGAAAATGGGCTTTTGAGTGGGGTTGGGGGTGTTATAAAGCTATCCGGAAATATTGTTTATAGGTGGATGCTCAACTATGGGCCGAGCACAAACACAAGGGTTGAACTCCTTGGAGTGTGGGCTTCCTTAACCTTGGCATATCGGTTGGGTTTTGATCAGTTACAAGTCTTGGGGGACTCAAAAATTGTGACAGATTGGCTGAATTTTAAGGGAAATTTGCAAGTCACTTCACTTGTGGGTTGGATGGATATGATCCTGGATTTAAAAAAATCTTTCAACACTATTAGATGTGATCACATCTACAGGGAAAAAAATGGGGAGACGGAAGCCTTATCAAAAAAATATCTACAGATGCCAGAAGGGAAGATCCACTACATAAATGGTGGGATGGGCCATGAGGGCCCCCCACCATATTTGCACCTCTATCTCTGACTGGTTACCACATGAAATATTTGGGAGGTTGCTGGATATTTTGCTAGATCTGGATCCCACTTTTACATAAGTGTTAAAAGTAACTATGTTTCACTTTTTATTTTCTGCCCATTGTTGGGGTTCGAGTATATGTAATAAGCACTTGAGGGTCTGTCTCGATATGACCATTTAGTTGTGGTTTTTGGAGATGGAGGTAATATTACAACTTTGTACATTTTTTAGAACACCATATATATATAATATAATGATATTGAGAATTAAACCTTTTGAACAAGTTTAGAGAGTAAAACTGTAATAGGGTAGAGTGCACCAACAATTATGGTGCAATTATTTTTGTAGTCAACAAATTTGGAATTAAGGTGAAAACTTTTTATGTTAATAATTAAGTTTTGAAGTCAACCATTTTTGAAATTATGGTGCAAATCTTGTTTTTAAACTGCTCTTTCATTCACCACCTATGGCAGTTTTTACATACAATTTTTAGCCTTAGTTCACCTTGGGGAGGCGGCTCTTTAACAAATTGTTTAGATACCGATGAAAAAGGAAAAATGTTTATATTACTCTTTCCCTCATTTGTTGGCACATTTGGATTGAAATAAATAAGTGTTTGTTTGAATTTCATATTCCCTCCATCCAGGGGGTTGCCATTAAAATTAGAGGGATGGTGGAAAAATCCTTTGCTCAATGTCCTCAAAAAAGGAAAAGCACCAAAATAAAAAAAGACACCTAATTTTACCTTGGCCTCCATTTGTTGGTTTGAAGGTGCAACCCAAGCAAATGGGCTATTGAGTGGTTAGGTGTTATAAAGCTATCCATAAATATTGTTTACAGGTGGACGCTCAACTGTGGGTTGGGCACAAACAAAAGGGTTGAACTCCTTGGAGTGTGGGCTTCCTTAACCTTGGCATATCAGCTTGGAGTGTGGGCTTCCTTAACCTTGGCATATCAGTTGGGTATTGATCAGTTACAAGTCTTGGGGGACTAAAAAATTGTGATAAATTGGCTAAATTATAGGGGAAATTTGCAAGTCACTTCACTTGTGGTTTGGATGGACAGGATCCTGGATCTAAAAAAATCTTTCAACACTATTAGATATGATCACATCTACATGGAAGAAAATGAGGAGGCATATGCCTTATCAAAAAAATCTCTATAGATGCCAAAAGGGAAGATCCACTACAACAAATGGCAGGATGGTCACGAGGGCCCTCCACTATATTTGCACCTTTATCTGTGACTGGTTACCACATGAATATTTGGGAGGTTGTTGATATTTTGCTAGATATGGATCCCACTTTTACATCAATGTTAAAAGTAACTATGTTTCACGTTCAACTATATGTAATAAGCACTTGAGGGTCTCTCTTGGTACCACTATTTAGTTGTGATTTTTGGGGATGGAGGTAATATTACAACTTTGTACATTTTTTAGAACACCATATATATAATATATGAGAAATTTTATGTCTAAAATGTAAAATTAGAGAAAAAAACTAAAAAAAAGGTTGTAGGGTAAAGTGCACAAACTATTATGGTGCAATTATTTTTTTTAGTCAACAACTTTTGGAATTAAGGTGAAAACATTTTATGTTAATAATTAAGTTTTGAAGTCAACCATTTTTGAAATTATGGTGCAAATCTTTTTAGTTAACATTTTTGTAAAAAGTTTAAAGTAAACTTTTGAAGTCAACTTTTTTAAAAAGTTGGTGGCATAGTGTGTTTGAAGTCAACTTTTTATGGTGGATAGAGTGTAAACTATGAAGTCAACTTCTATGGTGAATAGAGTGTATTATAATTAATTTTTTTTTTGGAATTATGGTGCAAAAATTAATTTTGAATACATTTTTTTGGAATTATGGTGTAAACTTTTTAAGTTAACCGTTTAAAAAAAAGTTTAAAGTAAATTTTGGTAGTCAACTTAATAAAAAGGTTGGTGGCATAATGTATTTGAAGTCAACTTTTTATGAGCATGAGTGTAGTACAATAGATATGGTTACATTTTATAGTGCAATAATTGTGGTGTAGCCAATAATTGGATAGATTAGGTAGGGTGTAATGCAATAATTATGTTAAAATTATAGTTAATAATAATGTAATGGTTGTGTAATTGTGTTTAGAAGTATTTTCTATTATTACATTAAGAGTAGCAAGTGTTTTATAGTGTTATGTTAATTATACTAAAAAAAATTAAAAAACAATAAAATTAGCTCAATTAAAAAAAACTAAATAAATATATATTTACATACCAACAAATAAATTAAAATTGACACATTAAGAAATTTAATCCTCTCAATACTTGATAAACTAAATTTAAGATAAATCTACATTTATATTCCTAATATAAAACAACAAAAACAAAATATTAATAGAATATAAATAAGATAAATATAATAGTTACAAATTTAAAATATTTAAAAAGTATATATTTTTAACTTCATACACATTATTATTTTTTTAATAAATTAAAACATAGGTTTGCAAAAGACCTTCGCATCACTTGGTACACATTAATTGACGTTGATACTCTATATGCATATTTTGTAACTTCAAGACATTTTGAAATGAAACCTTCAATTTTGAAATAAGGCCAATTTTGGCTAATTCCCGTGTTGTCCACATTCAACGGTAAAATTCGTCCATTTCAGTTTGTTAAGTAAAATAGAACTAGTCAACTACTCAAGAAAAGTCGACCGACCACTTGGCCCAATATGTTCAAACTACTTTATATTCAAACCGCTTTAAGACTCAGAAAATTGGGAGTGACACGACCCACTATATTCAAACCGCTTTAAGACTCTTTAAAAAAAACCAAAATGTTACGGAAAAATATAGAGAAAGAAAGTATTTTAAATGCCACGAGGTTAAAAATAGTCTTCGCGGATAGATTGTTTTTCCATTCGGCTTTGCATCATTTTTCTGTGGAAGTTTTACACGCTTCCCAACTTCTCAAATGTTCTTTGTCAATAGATTATCCCAAGCACGGAATACTAATACCTCGCGATAATTTTCCCCGTCAGTTTTAAGGCCCTCATTCTAAAATGAAATGTTTTTTTCTTTCCACTTTTCCTGGGACGAAAATAAAATACATACAATTTCTTCCACCTTTCTTGACTTTTTCCAAATTACTACTAAACGGATTTGGTTTGATGGTTGATGAGGGTTAAACTCTTCAATGTAGCACTTCTTCTTTCTCCCTAGCTCTTTCTCCCAAGTACGCTTGTGGAACTTATCCATAACAAAAGTTTTTATCTCTTTATCATTTGTAGGACATAGTTGCCAAATGCCCCATTACTAAAACCATTTGTTATTTTGTCGCGATCTAAGTCTTCTTTGCACAACCGGCCAATTAAACACAACCTTAGGCCATCCGCCCTCTCTTCACTGCTCAATTTTTTTCAAATACCTTATGACTGGCACTTAGAAATTGCTTCAATAGGGGAAGCCCCTATTTCACTTAACAAGATAACATAAGGAACTACACTTTTAGTTCTTGAATTTTTTTTATCAACCACTTCCAATTTTCAATTCGTTTCCGCTCAATCGCGATATCGGTTAAAGCACGGGAATCTATAGTTCACAACCAGAGAGGATCACCGAATCACTAGAAGTCAAAAAAGAGTTAGAGTGGTTTTCCGTCTTCCATACTCGCTTTCTACAACTGTCTTGAAAAGAATAAAATGCTTTCCAACCCGCTATAGAAACTTATTGAATCTTTTTTTTAAAACAATATGAATACCAAATTTGAATAATTGAATACCAAATCACATAATCAAATTTTATTTTTATTTTTTTTCAATCACTAGGAAATATATATTAAAAGTGTGGATAAATTCATTGTAGTACAAAAATAAGGTCATGAGAGACCTTCCAAAAGTACAATTTTTGAAGCTTGAAACTATTAAAAAAAAATTGTGATCATAGAGTTTCCACTTTCCTAGCTATATTATCAAGATCTATAGTATTTCACTTAATACACCTATAGAAAACTCCGCTATATAATCTTAAAAACAAAACATAACATCCTAATTTTTACAAAAACTCAAATAAACATAACCAACTAGAAAGCCCTTGACACCCTACAAATGCATGAACTCTGGTGCGCTTTGATTCCTATGGATATTTTCCATGCTGCTAGGGGGGACACAATGTTGTAGAGGATTGGGTTTCCTGTGTATTGGAGAATTGTTGGACGAAGCAAAATTCAACAAAGGTCCCAGGACAAAGGTTTGGGCGAAGCAATGGAAAGGCGGAGGGCGAGGCGGTGGGAGAGACAAAGAATTCACCGAGAGAGCCTAGAATCTCTGGGTAGAAATTCACAGAGAGACAATCGACATTGAACCTATGCAATTCGTGAGGAGCGCTGCGGTGAATGGATTACCAAAACCACAAATAGAATTTTCCCCAACAAGGACGGCAGAGCATTGGCCAAGATAGATTTCCTGGTATGTGATTCCATCAATGCCTAATTGCACAACATATAGTTACAAATTTACTTGGTGTGTTGTAAATTTGAAGCCTTCAACATGCAGCTTCACCGACCTATCATCCCTCGGCTAACGGCTCATGTCTGGGTTGCTGCACACACGATCCATCCGTGATCGAAATTTCTCTTCATCCTTTGATTTCCCACGAGCTCGATTGAACGGATTAACTGACCACTCGAAACCATAATGAGGTCAATGTATAAGCTGTTAACCCCCACTATCCTTGGTCGATGAGTCATCGACTTCACACTTGCCACCTATTTGCTCCACCGTTCCTCTCTTGCGCTGACCACCTGCCTGCTCCACCTGTCCCCTTTTGCATTGGAACTCCAAGTGGCTCCTCCTCTAGCCTTTGCGCGTTGGCTCCCGGTCATGTGTCGCACTAAGCTAGGAGGGCTAAGACTTCAACACCCTCCAACCCTAAGGTTCCAAGAGGTTTCCTAGGTCTTGTTCAATCTCAAGGTCGCAAGTTATTTCTCCTCCTGAATGTGAAAAGCATTCTGGCTTCATGAGCTCCTACACAAATTCATCAATAATCTTTTAAGCTCAAATTTTAGGCTCACCGACCATCATCCTTAAGGATTGTCTTGAGCCATAACATTCAGATTGGAAATTTGGTGGGTTCTACCCATAAATTTCTAGAATTGGATAATATTTTGGATCTTCTTAGTAGGTTCTAGACAACTATCAAAGCTATATATATGCAACTTTGTAAATCATTTTTCCATTGGCAAAGGCTACATGTAATTATGTAAAGAGAAATTGAATATAATTCCATTTTCTTCCTTTGTTTTAATTTACTGTCCTTTGTTTCCCTTGTGTGATTTCTCCATATTTGTAACTGTTGTTTGCTCATAAATTATATTATTCTGTTTTTTCTATTGTGTGTGGGCGAGTAAAGTCACTCCAAATCTCTGAGTGTAGGTGTATTGCAAGTTAAAATTAAGTGAGTGATTTGATTGTTGTAAAGTATTGAGCGATTTATATCGAGTAAGTGTTGGAAAATATCACAAGCCAAATTGCAGAGATTGTTGGTTAACTCAAAATAATTGTTAAGAAGCCAAGGACTAGAGCTCTAACAATCGGTATCGTCACTTGAATGGTCAAGCATTTAACCCCACGTGAGTTGCAAAGATCGCTAAGAAAAAAGTCGACAGCTGGTATGTTCACACGACTGTGAGGAGAAGGGTTGAGGAGAGATTCACAAACAGTGAGAGCAACCATATTGTTGGAGTAAGGTCTAATTGAGCAATGCCATATTATTGTTTGAGTTGGGTTTCATTGAGCATGGAGACAATGTCATTGAGTGACATGGAGAAGTTGAAAATGGCTAATTTTTCTTTTGGAAGTCACAGATGGAGGGTATACAGATTTTGAGGGATCAATATTTATCGATTGAGGGAATATCAAAGAAACCCTCATTGATGACAAATGAAGATTGGCTCAAGCTAGATAGAAAGACCTTTGCCACAATTTGTGAGTGTCTAGCAAAGAATGTCTACTTCAATGTGGTCGGAGAGAAGACAATAGAAGATCTATGACACAAGTTGCATGATCTATATGAGAAAAACATGACATCGAATAAGGTCTTCTTGATGAAGAAATTATACAATCTCAAGATGAAGGAGGGTGCTTCACTAGCGTAACACTTAAATGAGTTCAATATAATTACTAGTCAACTCACCTCTGTTAAAATCGTTTTGGATGGTGAGATTAGAGCCATCTTACTGATCTGCTCTATGCCGGACATCTGGGAGAATATGATTGTAGCTATGAGCACTTCGACACTTGTAGGAACCCTAAAGTTTGATAATGTTAGAAACAACTTAATGAATGAGATTCCTGGATTTAAATTCCACTATAGAAAACTGTGGAGGAGAAGCTCTAACTCCTCGCTGACTATAGGAAAATTGACGAGGCCTTCAAGGGTGTGTTTGTAAGAGGTGATCAAAATCGAAGAGAGCTCACTTGTTATTACCGTGTGGAAACCAAGGCACATGAAAAGGAGTGTCAATCCGGAAGCGAACAAAAGGATAAAAATTTGCCAGGACATCAACCATCACAAATGAAGGTGAGACTACTATTGTAGTTTCAGAGAATGAGGTTTTATTTACTATTTCAATGGAAGATGCATGTTTATTTTCATCAAACTATAGAATTTATTGTATTCTTGAATCTCAACATCTCACTATGTATACCCAATAAAAGATAACTTTGTTGCATATGGTTATGATGATTATGGTAAAGTGCATTTGAGAAATAATCATTTTTGCAACAATGTTGGATTGGGAGATATCTAGATGAAGACAAAGGAAGGAAAACATATATGATTGAAACAAGTTAGACATGTTTAAGACATGCACATGAGTTTGATTTCTGTAGGATGATTAGATGAAGAAGGTTGTTCTACAAACATTGGTAAAGGTGGCTGGAAAATTAGTAAAGGGGCATTGTTCATGGCTAAAGGATCCAAGACATGAACATTGTATACATTAAGAGCAATATTAAAGAAATCAGATTTGGTTGTTGTTGCAAGAGAAGAAATCTCAACATATTTATGGCATAAGTGTTCAATGTTGGCTGCTGAGAAGGGTCTCAAAATCATTGCTGGCAAAAATCTACTTCCATGTTTAAAATATTATAATCTTGATCTTTGTGAGCATTGCATCTATGGTAGGCAACAAAGGGTTTCATTTATTAGAAGTGGCCATGAATGGAAAACAAATTTATTAAAATTGATACATTTTGATGTGTTTGGGCCAATAAACATTAAGTCATTAGGAGGAGATTTATACTTCATAACATTTATAGATGATGTATCTAGGAAGGTTTAGGCCTACCTTATGAAAAGCAAAGACGAGGTGTTCGATATATTTCATAGGTTTCATGTTGTTGTTGAAAAGAACTAATCAATTACCAAGTGTTTGAGCACGTGTAGTGGTGGGGAGCATAGCTCCAAATCATTGATTCAAAGAGTATTGTAATAGGGTTTCTAAGTATAAAAACATGAGAAGATTCCCGCCTTTACTCTTCAACATATGGTATCAGAGAAAAGAATGAATCGCGACTATCATGGAGAAGGTGAGGAGCATGTTGTCAAATTATGGATTAGAGAAGCATTTTTTGGGTAGAAGCAGTAAAGACAAATCGATAAATCGATCTCCTACTACAACCTTAAATGGGTAAAAAGGTAAATTATTCTCACCTAAAATATTTGGATGTGAAGCATTTGTTCATATTCCCAAAGAGAATAGAACTAAGCTAGATGATAAATCCATGAAATTTATTTTTCTGGGATATGCAGATGGTGAGTTTGGTTACCGATTGTGGGATCCGGTTAACAATAAAGTTATTAGAAGTAGTGATGTCATATTTAATGAGTTAGCAATGTTTAAGAAGTCTATAGGTAATATAGAGGTCAAGAAAGTTGTTGACAATTTCGTTGAACAACAAACTGATACTCCACCGTTGCAAGAAAATGAAAAACTAGTTGAACAACAAATGGAAGATGATGAACAACGACAAGAAGAAATTGTACAACAACCATTGCAAGAAGTCCATCCCGGAAATGCACCACCACAATTGGCCCACGGATATATTAGGCCTCACATGCCTTCACAAAGGTATCCTCCCTCAAATTATATTTTATTGACTAATGAAGGTGAACCTGATTGTTTTTTAGGAGGCTTGTAAAGTTGAGAGCAACAAAGAATCGAAGAAAACTATGGAGGAACAAATGAGATCTTTGTTGGAAAACGAAACTTGGGAGTTGGTAAAGCCTCCAAAAGGAAGAAGAGCCCTGCAAAAACAAATGTGTAGTATTACAAGCTTGAAGGAGAAGGGAAAAGGAAAGATGCAAGGCAAGTATCGGCGATGAAAGGATTTGCTCAAAAGCAAGGTATTGACTTCACTGAGATATTTTCTCCTATTGTCAAGATGTCATCCATTAGAATTATTCTTGGTCTTGTTGTTGCTTTAGATTTAGAGTTTGAACAATTCGATGTAAATACAACTTTCCTTCATGGTGAATTGGAAGAAGAGATTATATGGAGCAACTTGAAGGATTTAAAATTAAAGGTAAAGCAAACCTAGTTTGCAGATTGAAGAAGAGCCTCTATAAACTGAAGCATGCACCTCAGCCGCTGGTAGAAAAAATTTGATTAATTTATGTTGGAACATTGTTTTAAAAGACTAGAGGTTGATCATTATGTCTACATCAAGAGGTATGGCCATGAAAAATACATTATACTATTGTTACACATGGATGACATGTTAGTCATAGGACATGATAAGAATATGATTAGCAAGTTGAAGAAGGATTTGGGTAACGAGTTTGTAATGAAAGATTTGGGTCCAACATAAAAAATATTGGTCATGAAGATAATACGTGATAGAAAAGAGAGAAAATTATGGTTTACACAAGAAAAATACGTTGAGAAGGTGCTTGATAGGTTCAATATGAAGGATGCCAAGCAGACCGATACATTTTTTGCATCCCACTTCAACCTAGTAGTTGATTTGTGATCATGATGACAAGGGGAGAATGAGTAGATGAACAATTCCCTTATGCTTCAGTTCGCCATGCCTTTGATGTATGCCATGGTATGTACCACCGATATTGCAGTACATTCAAGTAAGTAGTGAAAGAAAGTTCCTTAGCAAATCCCGACAAACAAAAGATCGACAAGGATTTTGAGGTATCCCAAGTGGCACTCCATCATTATGTTTCCTGAAGAGTGGGTGTATGTAATGCCCCATATTTTGACCTTCGGTAGTTAGAACATTGTTGTTTACTAATCTTAATAATTCAAAGTTTAGCATTTGTTTGGAGTCAGTTAGACTTGGTTAGACATTGAGATGTGTACCTATAAACCTATTTGTATGTTACATGATATATGCTCATGAAAAAGATAGTTATTTGATTATTTGAACATGAAAATTAAAATGGGTAAGTTTGGTACATGTATACCAATTCAAGTTATGTTGTGAATGTATAATAGATGCAATGCATGATGTAAATATGCATACATTTCTTAATTGAGAGTCGATGCAAATATGGATTCTTATATAAATTTGTGATGTATCTGCATCAATATGTGTTATCGGTGAACTAACCTACATGATGATGAGCTATGTGATAGTCAAATGAATATAGTATTGAGGTAACTGGGGTGTCATAGACATCATGAAGATATTGTATGCTATGAGTTGTACTTACTCTTTAATTTATGATTCAAAATATTACTATGATCTATGGTAAGTGTGGTTTTGACAGGATGCACAACTTACCCAAGTGGATGTTTGATGACATGACTCTAAGAACAGTAGTTGCACAGTATGGCTCGATATAGGGTGTTGACCCTAGTTCTATGAGGAGGGGTGGAGGTATTTCCCACCGTTTATCCTCCGAAACCTAGAGTCGTGGGAGGGCTGTGTGAAGTCACGCTCCCCTA
>SNQJ01S0208247.1:0-16191 GCA_010110895.2 Picea sitchensis | reverse complement strand
AGTGATTGTGAGGAAAAAATGTTACCCTTCACACACACACACACACACACACACACACACACACACACATTGGCAGGTGTAGCTCAAGTGATTGTGAGGAAAAATTGTTACCCTTCACACACACACATGCACACACATGCACACACGCACACACAAACACACGTGGTGGTTGTGATGAAAAGTTGTTACCTTCCCCACCCAGGTTCAAATCCCACTTTGTGACATGTATTCTCTTAGTGAGCTGATTGTTGATGAGTTATATATGATCTATTCATGATCCATTGACTTGGGCTTGTGCCCTAAAAAATCTAGGGCTTACCCTGGGCACTATCCTTAGAATGAGGGGAAGTGCCCTAGGAATTGGTAAAAAAACTATGAAGATGTCAGGGAGGGATGAGAAGCTAGGGTTTTAGGGTTTATGTATTTGAGAGTTAGATCAAGTGGGCTACTCCCCTAATTAGTATGAGGGAAAACAAATCTATACCTCTCAAGGAGTGTAGAGTAAGGCAATACATCTTCCTAGAGGATCAAAGTGTTAGGACCCCGAGGTTGTTTTCTCATGATTCAACAACTTTAGGTTATAGGACTTTTGTGGATACCCAAGCCAACATACATTCTCCAGATAGATGGGTAACTACACTTTATTGTACTTAGTTGGAAAGGTCATCTTTGGTTGTGTTTCCATTAGACAAATTTCAAGGTGATTAGGTGGGATGGTAGGCTGGTGTAAAAGCATTTGCCTCATTGCCTAAACTTGCATATGGGTGTAGTTTCAATACTAATCTCAATTTCTTTGGTTCTACTTATGTATGCACTCTAGTTTCTAGCAACATGCAAGGGGTTATTGCTCTAGGTTATTTGTGAATGGTTTATGTGATGGATTTGTAGGTTATGGACCTTCAAAGAGTTGGAGAAGCCTAAACATAAGTTATGGGTCTTATTTTGAAGAAATTTATGCATCTATGAATAGTTGTATTGACGAGACTTGTGCCCAACTAGTGGAAATCACAATAGTAAATGTATTGAAGGGATCATGTACTTTTGTTGGAGTTTTGAGAGATAAAAATATGTTGTAGTGGGTTAAAGGTTTTGTATCAAAGTTGGGATATAATGGTTCTTTCCCAGATTTAAAGACATTAGAATTGCTTATAGGAGGATATGTGAATGGGGGTTTTGCTTTAAGAGGTTCTCTAGCTCAAAAGAAGAAAAATAAGTGTGTAAAATAAAAACCTTCACAAGTTAAAATGGTTCTGGGTGATGATATTTGAATACATGAAGTGACAAGCATGGCATCGCTTGTGTTGGTGGGAAGATTCTAAGTGTTATCACTGAAATATCGTTTGCAACATTGCACACAAATGGTTACATAAATACAACAAAGCCAACAACAATTAGTTCACCTGCAACACTGAAATGCATTCAAAAGGCAAAAAACTATACAAATTGGGTCAAAAATTGACATGCACAAATTCACCAAAAGAAGCGCGCGCACAATGCGCAGTGTGTGTGGGCCAAGAAAGTCCTTAGAGCGCACAATGCACTGAGCGCGTGACTGTGTACAAGAAAAGCCACACACTTATATGAACGATGCATTTATGGACCTTGTCGCCCCCTCAACCACTAATGGACCAACTCCCAACATGATTTGACCTTCATGTCCGAGGGAAATCCGAATGGGGGGCTGGTCAAGGACTAGAGGGTGCCCTAAAAGGCCCCTTGTTCACACCAAGAACCAATTACATTTTTCCTTGAAGAAATTCTATAAATAAGAGCCATGAGTGAACTAAGAAGCCAAGATCTTCATAGTATTGTTATGCTGCAAGAATTCTCCCTTGAGAATCTTTTTTTCTCTTTGGAGCCTTCAAGCATCATTGCAATAGGCCATTCCACTCACCTCTTGAGGGAAAAGGCATTGTTGTTCTTCACCATTTTCCATTTTTCTTCCATTGTAAAAAGAGCTCTCCATTAGGGAACTCAAGAGCCCTCCCAAAGAGGAAGAGGGGAACTCATATGTCCTCATTTTTCTCTACGGTGTTTTGCCTACTAATCTATTGATCCATTGGTAGCATTATGTTGGTCATTGGTTGATTTTTATGGTTCTAAGTTTCTCATGCTTTCTAACTTTTATTTCTTAGTTGTTTTAGTTTATTTCTTTGTTTATACATGTGTTTGGCTTGTTTAACCCACTCAAAAACTTTTCTCTTGTCTAGCAGGTTCATGTAGACATGTAAGTGTTGTTGTTTTGCTCACCCAAGTGACAAAACCAACACAACCGATTGACGACCATACTGAGGATTGGTATCAAATTCCACCCTATTTAAGCTTAGAGAGCACTTCGTTTTAATCAATTTGTCTTGCAGGTACCAAAACCAGCCTAGCCCAACCTGCCAAAGGCAAAATTCAGAGATGGAGGAGGAGTATTTCACTCAAAAATTTCTCCTCCGACACGTGATGGGAAGTGCGTTGATTTTCCTGCCCACAGACACACACTCTGCGTACTGTGCGTGCCACATACTTCTTTGTATTGCACATTCTACGCATTGTGCGCCCACTGCGCACCTGTCAGAGTTGTAACCCACACATATCTCCAGTTTTTCATCACTGTAAGGGTTTTTATGATGATTTGAAGGCCCCTAGCCTTCAAATTTTTGCTTTCATGCACTTTGTAAGGCACCTGCACTCCACTTAAATTCCTTTCCCATATGAAAGGTTAGCTAAACATAGGCACTTAGGGGTTAAAAAGAACCAATATTCTCCTCTTTTGCTTTGGTTGCCACATGGATGACTTGTTTGTCTTGTAAAAATTTAAGTTGAAGTTGTTGCTATCTTACATAAATCACTTACATTGGGACTAGAAGTTAACTTTGACCCTTGAGTATTCTCTTCTCTCGCACCCTAGTGTGATCTTGAGAATCATAAAGGTGGTTAAAGGGACATTTCATCTCCCTTAACAAAATCTTTAGGAGATGACAAAGCCCCCCTAGGGTTCCTCTTAGTTTTTTGAAATCATCTTAAAGTTGTACGGGCCCATACATGCCCACATGCTTACAATCTAGGATAGTTTTCAAGCTTTCTTAGTGTAAACAACATTTAAGGAGTTTAAAGGATTTGTAAGGACCCAAATGTCCACATGCTAGTTCTTTAGGGCTTTTAAAATTCCGCAAGGTTGTACCAATGACACATAGTAAGCTAGGTAACAAAGATTTGTAAGGACCACAAAAAATCCACATGTTGCAATCTCACACCTAACTCATTAAGAACTTGGCACACTTTTTTCACTTTCTCACACACAAAGTCACTCCCCACACACATAATTTCTACTTTGAATAATGGAGGTTGAAGTAGGTTTTCTCCAAAGGAATTCTGAAATGTTCCACTACTTCTTTGAAAATTATCCACACCCATTAATTCAAACAAGATTGGTTCACACCGCCAATCTCTCAGTCCACCACATCTAATTTTTTTCTAAAAACTCACTAAGTTTTCCTCCACAGGAGGTGCCAAAATATTTTTTTTAGTCTAGGTAGGATCTTGGGGGTAGGCATCCAAATAACCCCCCGTTATCTGGTTCTCACATTTTCAAACATTAGAAGTTGACAAATAGGGAACTTTCAAATCCTCCAAGTCAAGTGTTCCTACACCATAAGGCAAAGAGTTACCCGTGAAAGGTTGAAGGCCGAGGTCCGGTTGTTCTGCGCATCCCCCCTTGAGTCACCCAACTCTTGGAAGGGATCCAACCCATGACCCATTTATGAGGTCAGAAATCTAAATGTCGCACTTTGACCGAGGTACCTAGTGACCAAAATTTAGGACATCTACCCAGGTGACGATTGTGGGATGCAATCACACCTTGATCAGATTTTGTGTGGTTATTGGGAAATATCGCCAGCTCTTTCGAGATATGCACCCTCTACCCCTCATTATAACTGATTATTTCAACGTTCACTAGTTCCTCTTCCGGTGGATTCAGACCCCACTGTTGAGTGCTCTTGGAAGGTCGAGTGCTATTTGAGAGGAAGGACGATACATCTTGTAGGACACGAGCATTTGTTTTTTGTTCCCCCACGTGGACAACATCCACCTATCCATATGTTAGCTTATTTACAATTGATTTATGTATGATGCTCATTTGATTACATGCAATTGTGAGTTTTACTAACTTGTGAAGGTCCAAATTATACAAATATCTTGTTCATTTATTTCTCTTATCACTAGTTGCACACATTCACTTTGCTAGTCGGAAACCATAGGGGATCCACAAAATCCCCGTTGTTCGAGACACTTGCATAATCTTCCTCCTATTCTAGGAGGAGTCCCTATTCTTGCCAACTCACTGATTCAACCTTCTCACACCCCCGTGAGTGATACTATTTTGGGATCAAATTTACTTGGTTCCACCTTGCTTGGGTCCAATTCCCAAGGCCATCCATCCACTAGTTCTCGTTCACAAGGAGGTGGGGGGAAAACTTCTTCTCAAGGGAGATGTACAACCCCACCTAATCCCTCTCAAGGGATAGGGCCACCACCTTCTCATACGATGGATGGAACTAATCCTCCACCAAATCTACCTATGCCATACTTGGCATCCCTTAACATTCCCCACTTAACCAAACTCACGAATGATCCCATTTTGCATGATCCCACTTGGCCCAATATGCCTACCAAACTACCTTTGGATATTCCAAAGTTTGAAGGAAAACCAGGGGATGATTCCACCAACCATGTTATGACCTTCCACTTATGGCACTCTTCAAGCAACATCATGGATGATTCCATCCGCTTAAGGTTGTTTCAACGCACTCTCACTGGTTCCTCAACCAAATGGTATGTGGACGAAAAATCAGGGTCCCATGCGACCTTTGAATCATTGGCCAAGGCCTTTTTGTCCTTTTTCCAACTACCAGTTTGTCATGATACTGGCTTAGAACTTCTCTCAGATTTCAAACAAACTACTGCTATCCATATAGCCGATCACATCCATGAATGGCATCGACGTCGTAGTTTGTGTAAAGCAGAAACTACCAAAGAACAACGTCTTGATTGGTTTCTTAAATCACTTGTCTCTGTTATTGCCAAGGATGTAGCATCTACCTTCCCTCAGACATAGGAGGAGGTCATCAACAAGGCTCAACACTTTTTCCTCATCTATGCTCAATCATGTTACTTATACACAGTGTTTCCTGATGCACCTAGACCCACACCATTTGGCCAGGACAAACCTGGGATGTCCCACACTGCGGATGGGTTGATTGGTTCCATGACGCACCAACAACCTTGCAACCAACCACCACCTATTTATGATGCACCTCAATATCCGCAACCATATGGAGGGACATCTTATTAGCCTCCTCCCACTTACCAACAACCATATCTTGTTTCTCCCCCCCCCACTAATGAGTGGACCCTCACTGGTACCCATGATGCGTCTGACCTCTCAACCAAGTTTAGGTTCACCTTCTACCTCAGCATATAACTTGGGCACTAGTGAAAGCATTCCACCTTCCTATGCACCCTATGGATCGTTGCCACAAAACAATCCATATTTTCCGTTTCCTGGTCCTCCACAACCAGTTGCTCCTCCAGCTGGGCAACCCCATGCCGGTGTTAATTTTTTTCAGCCCTCTCCCGTTCAACAACTTAATACTTTTGAACAGTTGAATACGGAAAATCTGGCCCATCAGCCGAATAATGCTAAGAAGAAAGGAAAAAACCATAACAATAATAACACGGAACCAGGAAAACATAACCGCCAAAACCATCTCATTGGGGGAAACCAGAATCAAGGAAACCGGAACCACCAAGGGGACAATAATAACAAAAGACAAGGGAATAACAACAACAATCTTCAGACTAACTTCCCTTGTGCTCTCTGTGGTGAGTATGGACACTATACACACCATTGCCCCCAAATTGTCAACTTCAAATAGATGAAAGACTCCATGAACGCACAACACCCTCCAACACCTGCCCCTCAGCAAGCCCCACAACAGTACTTGCAACAACCTTCTTCGACCGTTTTGGAAAACCCCATTCCACACCAAGGTGTGATGAATACCCAACATGAGGTACACCCTGCTCCACCCCAAATGGGGCAATAGAAAAACCTAGGTCCCAATCAACTTGAAAATCCAACCGATTGCAACATCCTCTTCACCAGCGAAGAATAAATTATTCTTTAAACACACGGTCGCCAGTACGATGTTCCCCCTGAATATACCCCAACCGGTTCGGAAGTGGCTCCAGCTACAACCGAACAACCCTTGATGATTCCACGCCCTAACAATGAACCAAACATTCACATACCTCACATTCCATTACGACATAATGTCAATAACCCTCATGCTAGGGAAGCCCATAACTACAGTCTAGTCGACGACTTAGCTCAGTCTCCTGCAGCCATGTCTTTATTGGAGGTCCTCCAAATCTGTCCAACTCAACGAAAATCCTTACTTTTTGCCTTGGGGGAAGTCAACCCTAATGATACTAGACTCATCACCTTCGATATAGATAGCGGAGAACCACGCCTCCCCACCCTGGTAGCTTTCCAGATACCAGTTAAGATCCAGAACATCACAGTACATTGATGAAGGTGCATCTACATGCATCATGTCCAAAGTAGTATGGTAGAAACTCTGCTCACCCGAGCTAGTACCATTTTCCATTACCCTGTGAGCTTATGATGGTCGACCCTCGTCCCCTCAAGGGCTCTTCCAAAATGTCCCCGTCAAACTCAGGGGAAAAACCATCCTCATTGACATTGAATTTATCGACGCCCCACTTGATTACAATATCTTGTTTAGACATAGCTACATGTATTCTATGAAGGTGGTATCCTCTTCTATGTTTTGAATGATGATGTTCCCCCACAATGGGAAAATCGTCACCATCGACCAAATCACACATTATGAGCCTAACCATTCCACCAAAATTGATAACATTCTTGCCCTTGTCCGCACTAGCTCGGATTCTTATTCATTCATCGACATGGGTCCCGACATTTTCAAGGACCCATATTTTTTGGGGGCATATCATGGAGTGCCACCCCTCCTACACCCTTCAACACAAGTGTGTGTAGTATCTTCTAATGGAATATATATTAGAGACACCATTCCTCCCACTAAGGCCTCTCCTCACATCGACGTTCCACTAGTTGAATAACTATTACCTTAAAGATCCCCGAGAACCCCACTGCACCACTTATCCCAATTCCCCCACCCTCCAGGGGAAAATCTTGGTTTGGGAGACAATCCCCCAAGCTATAACCCAAATTCCCTTCTCCTACCCCCCACATGGAGTCCAAGCATTCTAGGTAGCTGCAACCCTTGCTCTTCCTAACATGGTGCTTTCCATCCCTGTATGGTATCTACATCCACCTGTGATGGTTCCTCAACCATCTCTCCCTCCTCAGACAGAGGGAATACCGATGCAGATTCAAGTACAGGCTCCTTCCACACCACCATCCCCCCCATTGTTGGCACCACTGTCGCTGTTGGGGGCAGACGAAAGAAGAAAGATCCCATAACTCCACTTGCTCCTCGAGTTCAACCTCCTTGCGCATTATGCAAAAGAGAGGATACCCCACTAATAGATGTCCTACACTTCCCGAGTTATGCAATCTGATCCAACTCCCTAGAGAAACCACATTGCTCACCACTCCACCAAGTACATCCACTGCTACTCTTGACTCCTCCACTGAAAGCAATAAATGGTTGTGAACCAAATTCGCTTGTGCCATATGCTCATAATATGACCATTACACTCATCATTGCTCAACTCTACCTCAATTTCGCCAAACCTTAGCCGCAATACGCTAAATGTCTTGTCCAGAGCCCGCTCGACCACTTTCTACTAAGGCTCACATTACTGATATTCGATACATTTCATCGTCAGTACCCACGCGAACGAGGCACTCTCCACAGTATTGAGACATTCACCTTATGTCCAGTGGTCCCTCACACCCTATACACGATATCCCGTTTGCGTCCTCACCACTAGAGGACAACCACACGTTGATAGTTTCCCCTGTCACCTCACATGATCCCCTGTATTCTTGCATTTTTCACTATGACGAAGATATCCTGGAAGAACTCACTACCCCCGATTTCCCGTGGAATGCGCTCCATCATTGAGCACTCTTTCTTTCACATGAGGCCTTTCATCCTCCTCCCCAAACCTCCATATGCGCAATCGAAACCAAGGATTTTATTCCTTCGAGGAATATAGACTGGTTCAATAACCCTATCCCTAACCATATGCTTTTGAAGAAGGCAACATGGCTAACATCTCCCCCATCGTCAAAATTGACATTTCCATTAAACCGAGAATCATAGAAGAAATCACCATTGGCGCCGCATGCTCCCTTGAAGAAATCATTGCTTATAAAGTCCTATTTCAGAAATACTGAGACATTTTTGTCTGGTCATATATGAAGATGCCCATCCTTGATCTATCTATCGTCGAACATCGCATCGACACTTGGCCAGAAATTGCCCTAGTTCGTCAAAAGCAATGACCCTTTCACCCATCCAAAGTTGCGGCTATCAAAGTAGAAATCCACAAGTTACATTTTGCCAGGTTCATTTACCCCCTTGCGTACACTTCGTGGGTATCCAACCCCGTCCCTGTTAACAAAAAACAAGGCACTATTTGGGTCTGCACCGAATTTCGGGATATCAACCATGCTTGTCCCAAAGACAACTTTCCAACCCCTTTCATCGACCAAATTATCGATGACTGTGCTGACCATGAGGCAATGTCCTTTATGGATGGGTTATTCAGCTACAATCAAATCCAAATCCATCCAACAGATCAATATAAAACTTCGTTTACTACCCCTTGGGGTACCTTTTCTTATCGTGTCATGCCTTTTGGACTCAAGAACGCCGGTGCTATGTTTCAACGGGCCATGACCTATGTTTTCCATGATCTTGCTCGCACCATCCTCGCTTATTTGGACGAACTCACTGCTCGATCCAAAAAACAAACTCAACATTTAGACGACTTACGCATCATTTTCCAACGATGTCCCTAGCATAATATCTGCTTGAGCCCCCTCAAGTGCGTATTTTGTGTCACTGTCGAACGCCTCCTTGGATTCATAGTTTCCCAACACGACATCATGGTGGACCCCCTCAAGGTCCAAGCTATCACGGAAATTCCACCACCAAATAATTTACACCAACTGCAGAGCTTGCAAGGCAAATCCAACTCTTTACATCGCTTTGTCCCAGACTACGCCACTCGCGCACATGGTTTCCTCTGCCTAATGTGTCATGATATCCTATTCCGATGGGATGAACATGCTCAAACATCTTTTGATGATTTAAAAGTTGCCTTATCCAATGCCCCTTTGATTAGTCCTCCAGACTATGATCGCGATTACATCCTCTACTTGTCAGCCTCAGTCGTCTCAGTAGCAGGAGTCCTTGTCCAATTAGGGGATGATGGGCGTGAACATGTCATTTACTACATCATAAAAATATTTCAGAGCCACCCTTGAAGTATAATCATGATGAGAAACTCGCCCTAAAAGTTGTCCTCGCGCTCCAAAAGCTGTGCCATTATATCCTGCTTCAAACTACCAAAGTCATAGTGGATTCTAACCCCATGTAGTACTTGCTTAGTCATCGACAGATTATTGGAAAATTTTCCTTATGGATTATTATCCTCTAGGAATACGACCTAGAGTTCCCAACTCCCAAAAGAAAGAAAGCATTTGTCCTCGCTGAACTCATTACACCTTTTCCCTCAGATTCCACATCTTCCCCTCTCAATACAGATTTTCCCGACGAACACCTCTTCTTCATCCCCTCCGATGACCCATGGTATGACGACCTTCTCTTCTACCTATAGACACATAATTTTGGGTCTCATATCTCTCAAGATGATCATTGACACATTCACCATCTGGCCCCTCGATATCTCCTCATCAAAGACGTTCTTTATCGACATGAGGTCGACACCATTCTTTGTCAATGTTTGACCATTGACGAAGTTGACAAAGTCTTGAATGATTTCCATAACGACACTTGCGGTGTCACCTCTCAGGTATGTCCACTGCCCAAAAAATCATTCGAGCAGGCTACTTCTGGCCCACATTGTTTCATGACTGCATCCACGTTGTTAGGAGATGCAGCAAATGCCATCTCTATGCAAACAAAGCACGAGCGCCACCAACTCTTCTACATTCAGTCATCACTGTCGCCCCCTTCTACAAATGGGGCATAGACTTCATGACTTGCTGTCATTTATCTAGTAATGGACACAATTACATTGTTGTGGTAGTAGATTACTTTACCAAATGGGCTGAAGCCATGCCCACTTTCAACAATACCGCTGACACAACAACCCATTTTTTCTTCAACCATGGCATTATCCGATTCAGATTCCCACAACAGTTAGTGTCCGATCACGGTAAACACTTTGAGAACAAGATCTTCATGAAACTCTCCTCAAAGTTAGGATTCTCCCATGAGTTTTCCTCCCCATACTACCCTCAGTCCAACAGATAGGTCGAGGCTGTCAACAAAGTCCTCAAAACCATGCTATAATGTACCGTCAACAAACATAAGACCAACTGCCATCATATGTTGTTTTCTGCGTTGTGGGATTATCGCACGACAGTCAAAACTGCCATCGATTTTACACCGTTCCACCTCATCCATGGGATCGAAGCCACCCTCCCTATCGAGTGTGAAATCCCCATGTTACGCATTGCCATCGAGATATTACCTGGCACTGCCCCAATGGAGCAACGCTTGTTGACCTTAGAGTCACTGGATGAAGATCGTCGATCTTCATTACAGAACAATGAGGCAACTAAAAAATGATCCAAATCCACCTTCGATCGCCATGTCAACCTTCGTTCATTCAGTGAAGGGGATCTCGTTTTAGCCTACGATATCGTCCACGATACCCTAGGCCAGGGGAAATTAGAGTCATTATGGCATGGAACTTACATCGTCCAATACTGCCTCACTAAGGGGGCATACATCCTGACCTCTCGAGAAGGCTACCCTGTCAAAGAACTCGTCAATGGGTTGTACCTAAAGAAGTTTTACGCCTAAGCATAACCATTCTACCTTAGTTTTTTCTTTGTACACATTTGTAGAGTTTTTAGTTTCTTTTCTGCCACCATTCCACATGTCTGATCTATCATCAGTGTTATTGACAAATGCATCATTCATCAGCCTACCACATCGGTTACGCTGACGGTGCCAGTTGCTGGACCCAAAATCTCGCTTTGGCCACTTGGGCCCTCTATACCCCCTCGCATGTGTTGCTCCACTCCAGTGGCATATGTTTGGGCTCGGCCACCAACAACCAATCTAAATACACTACCGTCATTGGTCTCTTCGTCGAGGCCAATCACCGTCACATTCGTCGCCTTAGTGTTCTATTAGAATCCCAGCTTGTCGTCCTGCAACTCAACAATGTATATCATGTTCGCGATCCTTGCCTCTTTCACAAATACCTACAAGTTAGAATTTTATCTCAAAACTTTGATTCAATCACATTTACACATATTCCAAGACAATTTAATCAAATGGCAGATAATATGGCTAACCTAGTATTAAATTGGCATTCATCACATCAAAACATCATCACATATACATAAACATCATACATCTGTCACAACATATAGAAAATACATCATAAATCACAAAAAGAATCCAACACATAAAGACATGAATGATCCCAAAATATATGTCCATACATATATATCATCAATAATGTCACAAGAGTTTATGACAATACAAAATACATCGCTCGTAGGCCAGTGAGTCCCCTCACCCCTATAGGTACAAAATGGGTACCCCCTACCCTATACAAAATGGGCTCTCGAGCCTATATATACACAACCCCAACACTCATGGTGCCCCCAGAGCTCCCCCCCCAGAGCAACCGACCAATCATCGTTGCCCCCTCTACATCGCACGACAGATCAGAGTCCGCAACTCTGCAAGTACGCCCACGCACTGCTCCAGGACCTCCTTGTCCTGGATGTGGGCCCACATAGCCTCCGGTACACCTTGCAACACCCGCTTGAAGCGACTACGCAGGTCCTCTACCAACGACCCAACATCTGCCTGCGACGCATGTGCTAGTNTTCCGCCTCTGCCCCGCCCTCAGATCTACTGGTGGCGGTTGTACTAGTCCTCAATGGGCCGACTCCCTGACCATCTCTGCCTCATGGCCTCAGGGTCCCACATTTGCAAAAAAATACCAAAGGTAGAGTTATCATCCATGTATACATATATAATCATATTCTACGCTATCAAAATCACAAAACATAAAAACAAAGACATACCTTGAACATCCCAGTCCTCCCTTGGAGGCAACATCATCTCTGGGTCATGTCGGTAATCCTTACCAACGTATGGGTACCACAGTATCACCGGTGGCATCTATCGCCACACACGTGCCACCATGGCCTTGAAGTAATGGCCACACTCTCCACCCCCATGTCGAGCCAACACATGGGCTCACCACATCAGTCACGACTCTCGTGGCCCCACAGGCTCTAACATAATATTAGGGCATAATAGGGGTACCCTCTCTAGAAACCAGGCCACCAGAATAGACCCAAAGGCAAAGTCACTGGAGTTGGATGTCCGACACTGATGAATTTTCCCCATCATCCTGGTGTGCAACAGAAGCCCCCAAGAAAAATGGTCCCCATCAAGGACCCTCTCCACGATCCTCAACTGACCTCTTGTGATCCAGTGAGTTTCCAAGGATCTGTAGATCCTCACCACCATAGCGGCGATACACTCTGTCAGGAGGTCCTCAATCACCTCGATCCTGATTACCAAACTTGATATCGGGTGCGATCCTGTGCAGTGGCGAGCCACCAAGTTTCCCACTCTCTCATCCCCCGATAGTTGGGTGTCAGTAGGAAGGGCCATCCCACATAATGGGAGCCCTGTAAAAAAATAAACATCCTCAACAACCAAGAATGTAAGTTGTTGTCCCTTGATGATGAAACACTGCAGATCAATGATCCACATGGCTATCAAATACTGGAATAGGAAATCCTGCTACCATATCAAAGGGCAGCCAAAGAACTTGAGGAACCCCTAGGCTGCTAAGTGCCTTCGAACTCTCGGCTTCTGTCTCACCGTCTCCCAGAGACGATCCCAGTCTCGCTCCCTCCAATGAACTGACATTGTGCTCTCTGGACTATGCTGATCACCTACATCCACACACAAACACTTGGTCAACCTTCATCCTCCATACAAAACATAAAAAAATTCAAAATTTCAACACCCTTAGCCTTGCCTCCAATGCACGACTTTCACCCATACAGGTGCAAACATGTGCGTGCCTGTTCGTTGCACAACTGCGCACTCATGCACAACTATCTGCAAAATAGCCATGCATCCCATGCATAGCTGTCACCCAGACAAGTGCGCACATGTGCACACCTGTTCTCTAGACAGATGTGCATTGATGCACAACTATCTGAGAAAGAACTGCGCACAATGCACAACTATCAGTTTAACAGGTGCACAACTCATGCGTTCCTGTACTTCCCTTCCCCGCCCCCACATGCATGGTTGTGTCAAGCACACCCGCATACTATGCATTGGAAAAATAATTATACCCGCGCATATGCACGTGATTATTTCTTTTCTCACGCACTGGTGGGACCCTATCCAAAACTACCCTTGTACGACCATCCGTACAACCCCTAACTACATTCTACAAATTTCAAATTATGCGGGAGGATGGGACCACTAACCTGTCTCTCACAACTCTCAGATTGATCGACCCACACTCCCGTAATCTCCAAATCTCCTCAAGATGCTCTTGTCAAATAATCTACAACAACGATACAAATGAGGTGGCATTGTGGGCCCACAAGCCATATATAGTCCCTTTTTCCAAACTTCCACACTTAGTTACAGGAGCCTAGAGCCTTTGTTTTCCGATCTGTTCTCAGCCTCGGGATCCTGGTCCCACCATATATACATTCACATTCCCTGGGTCATCATCTGAACCTGGTCCTGGAGGAGCATTTTTCTCACGTCACGTTCAGGTACACATACTCATGTTCACATTTATCAAATAACTACTATATGTTCTTTATCATCAGATATTGTTCACGTCGGGTATTTGGTTTTCATATGTGCAGGTACTTGTTCATCAAAGCGACGCCACCCCTTCAGGTATATGTTCGACATTGACATGTAATTATTGCCTCTCTAAATTAATTGCATCTCCCAACTACCCCCTCTGACGTTTACCTTTAGGGTCCTTACATCCAGCTCTGCAGTACCACCACCTCAACATCATTTTGGGACTATCACCTGGTAGCACTCTCGCCCACATGAGTTGTCCCATTCATAGTTCCCCTTGGTAACTTGACACTCATTCTAAATTCACCCCTAGGGATGGGAGTCCTGATAGTCTTTTTCACTTACGAGAATGATCCCAATCCTTCTTCTCATCATATTGATAGCTTTCCCAATGGACTCCCAGGCCATATCATCTTGATTATATTGAATGCACCTTCGTAGTATCATTAGCCCTCCATCTCATCCACCATTAGGTTTCCCATCTGCAAATTGTCCCCCATTCATTTACCTCATACAAAAACCCACCTATGGGGCCCCCACCCTCCACCAGTTCTCTTTCACAAATTGCGCCCTCATAGGCCAAGCCATCTTTCAGTGGGGCACTCGTTTCTGTATCTGTACACTCAACCCAAATTATTCTTTATTTATTTGGTAATTGTAAAAAACCTTTGTTTCCAACATTTAATTAGCTTTTTTGTCATCACCCTTGATGACCTTCGTTTTCTGGCAAAGCAACCCTTGTTGCCGTTGGTTGGGGCATCCACTCTTTCTTCATTCTGACATCATTCACAAACCCTGAGTATCCCAAGTCCATGTACCCATGATCTCTGAGTTTGTCCACTTTTTTAGCCTCTGGCATAGTTTAACCCCATATCTAGTTGTCCCCCTGACACTAGATACAATTTTACGGTTGCTTCCAATCATCCTCCAAAATTTCCCAACCAAGGGCAGTTTTGAGTCTCACCACATCTTCACTTTGTTCATGTTACCTGTCAGTACCTGATATCATCTCAGTGGATTTCATGAAGCCCTTTTCTTCTTGAAGTCGCGTCTCCCTTTCCATCGACATCATCACAGTTTCCAGAAGGGCAACAATATCTTGACTCTCATTACCCTTACAATGAGGAGTCTTAGATGACCTAGAGAGAATCATCATTTCTCTCTGATTTCGTTGACCCCCATAACATTCGACTTCATCAAACTCTCATGATGCAATGGGTCTTACTATGTGACTATTGCAGTTGTTTCATACCTACCGAAGACCTCTGAATTTGTTAGGCCATCAATGCCTATGATTCATCGAAACTTCTTACAGGCGTCCTTGCCTCATTTTAGAGTATGTTCAACATTCAAAACTGACATCTGTTGTTATCAACCGCCCTTGAGGGCGCTGCAGTTATCTACATCAACATACATATTCAGTTACCATCTCACATTTTGGTTACATGACACGAGCATGGGGCATGCCCGCCTCGTTTGTACACATATTTTCTTTTTTCTCCCTAGAGAAAGGTTTGGATCCCACAGTTTCCCCTCTCCCTCAGGCGGATCACTCTTGTAGTTCCTCTCAACACTCTTCATTACAATGGCACTCTAAGTAAAATAGACATTGATGTATTTCAGCTATACGTACGCTCCTAACCTCACAAATTAGGGGACATATGTTATCACTGAAATATCGTCTGCAACATTGCACACAAATGGTTACAGAAATACAACAAGGACAACATCAATTAGTTCACCTGCAGCACTGAAATGCATTCAAAAGGCAAAAAACTATACAAATTGAGTCAAAAATTGACATGCGCAAATTCACCAAAGGAAGCATGCACACAGTGCGCAGTATGCGCGGGCCAAGAAATCCCTCAGAGTGCACAATGCGCTAAGCACATGACTGTGTACGAGAAAAGTCACACACTTCTATGAACGATGCACTTATGGATCTTGTCGGCCCCTCAACCACTTATGTACCATCTCCCAACACGATTTGACCTTCATATCTGAGGGAAATCCAAATGGGGGGTTGGTCAAGGACTAGAGTGTGCCCTAAAAGGCCCCTTGTTCACACCAAGAACCAATTACATTTTTCCTTGAAGAAATGCTATAAATA
>SNQJ01S0208246.1:15145-26356 GCA_010110895.2 Picea sitchensis | reverse complement strand
CCTTTAATTAATTAATAACTCACTTAATTAATATCATTAAATCATATTTGTTTAATTAATACCTTGTTAACACAATTAATCCCCTAATTAGTTTTACTTTATAATTTCTTAAACAATTATCCAACTAGGGTCATTACACTACTACTCAATTCTCTCTACCTAGATTTTCCATGTATCTACTGACAAGACCAACTACATGTGAAATATCTATTGGAAGACTGAGAGGGCGGGGGGGGGTGAAACATTATTACACTTTTTTAACAATTAGCAGTTACATTTATATATTGTTAATTACCACATTAGATTAACAATAGAATTGTTTGTAAAATCAATTATATAAATATAATTAATAGGAATTACAAGGATTTTATGAAGAATAATGAAGGACACCAATCCTTTTTAGAGAATCAACTCTAGGAGACACAAATCCCCTTCTTCACCACACCAACCATAGGAATCACCAACTCTCTTGTTTCTTTAAGGAACCAACCCTAGGAAGCACCAACTCCCTTGTATTTAGGGAAACCCTAGGAAGCACCAACTCCCTTGTATTTAGGGAAACCCTAGGAAGCACCAACTCCCTTAACTTACACTTAAAGGATATGAATCATTTCGTGATCCTCCCTTCCACCCTCACTTCATACGAATCATCAGTTATTTTTCTTGGAGTCTGCTCCTATTTTGATCTTCTGATATGGACTTCATAGACACTTTCTTCTCACCATTCTTTATCATTTATATACTCTTCCAACTGGTGTGAGATATGAAGCATTGTATCACTTTGTTTGGACCATGGCACCTCTTCATTTTAAATTAAAAATAATATTTATTATTATTCAAACATCATTGTGTAGGTTGTTAATTCAGTGAGAGTGTTTTTAAATCGATCACAGGTATGGATCGATTTCTTTAACTCGATTCCATGCCTCTGCAACTGTTGTAGAAATCAAATCCTACAAAGGTGATTCATTCAAACCATTTACATTTGACCAATAGCTCAAGACCACCGGCTTATTAATTAAGAGTTGTATCCAGCGCCTCATGGATTATGTGTTCGTAACCCATGTCCGGTGGCTAGAACCTAGTCCTCCTGTACTTTGGCCTTTGGGCGATTTCTCTCTCATCCAATATTCTAGAGTATTTTTCACCGAAGTATATCAGATGGTTGATATCCTTTCTTCCATAGATGGATGATCTTCTCTTGTCCATAGGATTCAAACAAATGAATGTCTATGGCTTGATATGCCATTGAGTGGAAGGTTCTCGTTCACTTCTCACAAGGATTGATCCAATGGTTAGCATTAATATCGAAACCAAATCAATGGTCTAGCTTCAATCCTTACTATATCCTTCCACTACTTAATTTGATGACTATGACTTAATAAAAGGTTTAGATGGACAGTTCTCGTTTACTTCGGGACTTTGGAAGTTCAGAGTTCCGAGTAATCATTGTTCCATTTTCCACCGGAGTTGGTCAATGTCGAAGTGGTCAACATGGGAGATCTTACGTCATGTTTTGATCTAACGGTCATGATTCATCCTTGAGGATCTTAGATCAATGGTCATTATTTAATTTTTCCTTCGGTGCTTCGAGTAGTTGTTGGTTTCCCCTGAAGGACTAACTCTCGAAGTGACGTAACTTGTTGAAGTCACTATTGACTTGGTAATAGCCGAGTGGCTTCCATGTGTCACCTAGATTTGTGACTTACATAACCTAAAATTACAAATGTACTTAGACACTTGTCACCATTAGATCGCACCACGTGTCCTTGATGATGTGGATCTCCTAATGTGATACCTGTCCTCCTCCTAGATCTAATGAATGTGATCAGTTCTAGATCAATGGTCTAGATTTATTTTATCCTTCAAGACTTTGGGTTGTCCATTTCCAAATTCTCAATTCTCCCGAAGTGATATTCCCCGACTAAAACTCGAGAAACTTGACTTCATCTAACGATCAAGAATGATCGCATAGTAGATCAACGATTAGGGATTATTTTGTAACTAGAATTTGTGCAATTGTTAACTCATCCCTTTCATCCCTTAATGGTTCTTCATCGTTGATATTCCCTTACTGATATCTAATGGTCAGGACTTAATCAGATGTTTGATCTGAAATTCCTCCTCTGTAACTCCCAGATCTGATGGTCTAGGTTTGTCCCAAAATCTACATCAATGGACATTATTCTCCCTCGATTCTTCTGTAGTTTTACTGTGGGGATTTCACTCCTGATCGTGTTTCTATAATGCACTTTCTCTTCTGCATGTTCTTTATATCATTGCAATTCACATGTCCTTCTAAGATTTTTGGTTTTGTACTTGGATTCTAACTGATCAATATCATTCATCTATTGGGAATTCGATCTCGATGGTGTTTTTTCATATGTGTTGATCTCGTGAAATTTAATATGTTGTCTCTCTTGAGATTTATATATATTTCACTGCATTTTGTTCATAAAAACTCATCATCACATCATAATGACATTGGATGTTGACATCAATGACAACACGTCAATGAAAATATGTCCAACAATCTCCCCCTTTGACATTAATGGCAACCTTTTCTTTTTGAAATGTCTTCCCTTATCAATTTCCTCCCCGTTTGAAAGAAATGGCATATGGGATCTTTCTTATCTCCCCCTGTGGAAATGCTCCCCTTGAGCATGTTCCCCTTATGATATTTTTTTATGGTTTTTAATGAGGTTTTTGAATTACTCCTAATTTATGTCAAATATTTTCAATAGTACTCTTGCGCAAGGGTTTTGTGAAAATGTCTGCATTATGTTCTTTGGTTTCTACATACAATATTTTAACTATTTTTTTAGTAACCTGATATCTTTGTAAATGGTATCTAATTCGTATGTGTTTGGTTTTAGAATGCATGACTGGATTTTTAGAGATACTTATGGCAATAGTGTTATCACAGTTAATAGTAATGGGATTATTATTAACTTATTTGTAGGTATTCTAAAGTTTTCTTCATCCAAAGAACTTGTGTGCAGCATGATGCAGCCACAATGTATTATGCCTCTATTGTAAAGAGTAATGTGGATGTTTTTTTCTTTCTTGACCATGCTACCAGGATTTTTCCTGAGAAAAATGCTCCTCCACTAGTGCTTTTTCTATCATTTATCATATCGGCCCAATCTGCATCAGTATATGAAGTTATATTGAAGTCTTTATTTTTTGGATACCATAATCCTAGTTCTAGGGTATATTCTTTTTATTGCCTTTAAATGAGTTTCTTTAGGTGCATATTGAAATCCCCCCATGAGTCCTACAACATGCATGATGTTAGGTCTTGTTGTTGTTGAATAGAAAAAGATTTCAACCATTGACCTATACATTGTTTGGTCTACTTTTGGTGAGTCATCTTCTAGACTTAGTTTACATCCAGTGACCATTGGAGTACACATAGGTTTATTGTCTCCCATTTGAAATTTCTTCATCATTTCCTTGATATATTTGGTTTGGGAAACAAATATTCCATTTTTTGTTTGATTTACTTGTAAACCTAAGAAAAATGACAATTCTCCTAGCATAGAAATTTCAAACTCTTCTTTCATTTTAGTTGCAAATTTTATGCTTAGTGTAGTAATATTACTCCCAAATATGATGTCATATACATATACCACCACAACAATCATGTTTTGATCCTCAATTTTGATGTATAGGTTGTTTTTAGTAGTCCCTCTCTTATATCCCTATTTTTGTAGGTATTGATCAAGCCTAGAGAACCATGCTTTGGGGGCTTGTTTAAGACCATACGAGGCCTTTTTCAACTTGCACACATAGTCCCTATTTTATGACGACAAGAATCCTTATGGTTTCTCAATATAGAATTCTTCTTCTATTGTTCCATTAAATAATTCTAATTTGACATCCATCTAATAGATTTTGAAATTTCTGAAACATGCAAATGCTACGAACATTATGATGGCCTCAAGTCTTGCTATTGGAGAAAAAGTCTCTTCAAAATCAATACCTTCTACTTGGGAATATCCTTTGCAAACTAATATGGATTTTTTCTTTATAATATCCCCATTTTCATTTAGTTTGTTCTTGAAGATCCACTTGGTTCCTATCGCATTCTTGTCCTTGGGTCTTGGAATTGGTTCCCAAGTCTGATTCTTCTCTATTTGGTCTAGTTCTTGATTCATTGATTTTATCCAATATTTACTTTTGACAACTTATTTAACTAACTTAGGTTCTATTAGGGATAACATTGCTTGTTCTTATTCAAAAGTGAGTTTCCTTCTTGTTTCCACTCCTGCACTTTCATCTCCAATAATCTGACTTTCAAGATTATTCTTTTGAACTTTTTTTGATGGAGCTCTTAGCAAGGGTGTTTCTTCATTTTCTTGTTCATTGGTATGTGGTTCAATTTCCTATGTTTCATCATTATAATCTTCTTTCTAACATTCTATATCATCATCTTCCTGTTGATATTTTATATCATCATCTTCTTGTTGATATTTTTTATCAATGCCTTGGGATATGCTCTTTTTTGGATCATTTATCTTGACATTGAAACTTTCCACTATCTTTAGTAGTAGATGAATATAACATATATATTCTTTCTTATTAGATGAATATCCTAAAAATATTCCTTCATCAGATCTTGGATCAAAATTTCCTATGTTATCTTCATCATTCTTTATGTAACATTTACTTCCAAAAGTTCTAAAGTGTTTTACAGATGTTGTCCTTCCAAACCATAGTTCATAAGGGGTTTTGTCATGGTTGGGTCTCAAATGAGCTCTATTAAGTATGTGAATTGCTGTGTAGATTGCATCTCTCCATAATTTTTCTAGAAGCTTGGCTTCATTTAGGATGGTTCTTACAGCTTCTTGAGTTATTATTTTTTTCCTTTCTACCACTCCATTATGTTGAGGAGTCCTAGGAGCTAAAAACTATCTTTTGATACCTTGATTTTCACATAATTGAATGAACTCTTTAGAGGTGAATTCTCCTCCATTTTCTGATCTCGGACATTTAATTTTGAGATTTGTTTCATTTTCTACAAGGGAATTGTTTATTTTAAATTTCTCAAAGGATTATGATTTTTCTTTTAGAAAGAATACCTAGGTCAATCTTTTGTAATGATCAATAATCAACATAAAATATTGTTCACCATAAGTAATTTTGGTTCTAGTTGGTCTGCATAGATTTATGTAAATAAGCACTAATGGTTTTGTTGTGGAATGCTCTTTTTTTTTTAACCTAACTCTTGTTTTCTTTCATATTTGACAATGTTTACAAATAGAATCTAAAGGCTTAATCACTTTTGGCAGGTCCCTAGCTGTTTTTTTCTCGTTGGCTTTGATCAAGTTGTCAAAGCTTAAATGTCCCAACCTTCTATGTCATAGCCATCTTTCATCTACTTGGCTTAAACAACATTTTTCTTCTTCTTCTATATCAAGGATGTACACATTGCTAGATGTTCTTGGTGTAACTGCCACTAGCTTTCCAGTGTCCTTTTTTATGATATCACATTTCTTAGAATCAAAAGTAAGTATGTGACCCCTATCACATGTCTAACATATACTTAGGATATTTGGTTTGATATTTCTACCAGAAGTACATATTCTTCTTTGGTTTTATTATTTCCTAAACTAACAGTGCATTTTCCGAGTATCCTGGCTGACATGTTATCTCCAAAGGTGTCACATCTCGGTCTTGCGTGCACTGAGCGAACTTATCCTTAAGGACACTTGCTCGCAAGTGATCCAGATTATTATACTTTTGGGCATTTTATTTATGATGTGAGGCGTTATGAATTGATGTTATTTAGCTGCATTAACATAGACAGGTGCTATTGACTCGATTTTCCTGAGTGTGCAGGATTTTGAACCTCGAGGATGCAGAGGAAACGATGGAATCCCTTAGAATCCAGATCAAATGAGGGAGTGGACCATTGGAGTTTGATTGTTGTATATATTACATTTGTGCATCTAATTAGATGATATGATTATGGATATATTTTTGACATGATTCATTGATGAAGCAGGCTTACGATAGCTTGTCGACCAGACTCACATGTGGAGTAGAGGGGTCACACATGACTACCAGAGACGTTGAGGGAGAGGTGTGGATAGTAGCCCTACCACAGCCTACTAGCACTCTCATTGTGGCTCAAAATGTAGGTTAACGACTACCTAGTTCGAGAAGACCCACAATGTCGTGAGGGCAGACTATGATAATCACTCATGATGGTTCTAAGGGGCACGCAGTAAGGCAGGAGCCTTATTCCTTAGAGCCCCTTAGTCTCCCACAATATCACCTCGTGGAGTATTGACTCCAGGGGTTTTTTATGTCTACCAAGTCAGTCAAGAGGCGAGTGGCACCCTTGGATCATGGAGTGTATCCTGAAAGGCACGTCGTGCAAGGGAAACGGTGTGAGGTGAGTGGCACCCTTGGAGCACCTAGTGCGTCCTGAAGGGAACATCATATTGTTAATTAATAAATGTATAAACCTATATGGCCTCAGGACGAATAACGTGATAAGAAAGATTCAAAACAATTTCCCTAATAAAATGTCGCCCAACCCAGGAAAATAAATTCTAGGTCTAAGTGATACCTGTGATAAAAAATATATATATTCACATAAAAATATAAATATAAATAAATAAATAATAATGATAATCATCTTTAATCACGAGACGAGAAGGGGGTAAGTAATTCATTTAATTTATAAAAATCTTTTTGGGGATAAAAATTCAAAAAGGGGAAAAAGGGGAAATAATTGTTTTGTCACTTATGCTAATTAAAATTTATTAATTAAAAAGGAAAAAGGGGAAAAGTTAATTTTCTACACCTGCCAATTTGAGTTTTAAAGGAAAAGGGAAAGAGGGAAATTTAAAAGAATAAGGAAACTAGGAAAAAGTGGGAAACATAAAGAGAAAGGGGAAACACAAGGAAAAACTAGAAAGTCTAACTTAGTAAGGTATCTAGCATTTAAGAACTTTCTAAATTAAACTCAACTAGTAAATTAGTAAGGGGGAAAGTCATTAAAACTTGTAAGGGAATATGGGGACACCTAGGACCAATTCTAGGAGTGCTTTTAGGTGGGTTAGGGAAATAGGAGTAATTAATTAATTAATGAAATTAATTTATGGTGCAATGAAGGGGATGGGTGACACTTGTACGAGGAGAATTGTTAAGAATTAAATTATTGAACAATGAATTAAATGGGATTTTGGGAAAGTAAATGACTTAGAAAATCTATATAAAGGAGGGAGGAGGATGATGATGGGTCTCTTATGGTATGCGTAATGTTACGCTGCAAAATTTTAGTCTTGACTGACTTAGCTTGTGGGAGTTGGGATTCCCAGATCAGTGAGGAGTGGTAGCTCGGCCTTGCGAGGCGAGCTGAGAGCTAGCTGCTCTCTGGTTCAGTGTGCGTGGCCCCTTTGTTGCTCGAGGGGCTACAAAGGAATAAGAGTACCCCTAGCGTTGGCTGGGAGGTACCGGTGAAGTCCCATCGGTCGACAAGTGGGAGCTACATGGAGCGCACAGGACAACAACTCAGAGAGGGTGACTTGGGCTACGGTACGCTTCCTTTATTTCTACATGGTAGATTATTAGTAAACTTTATGCTTGTAGTTCAGTATTTTTAATTGGGTAAAGAAAATGATTGACTTAGCATTTTAATTGATAACTTATTTTCCCCCATAGCCTTAAGCTCGTTGTTGATTGATTCCATTGGCTTTCGATCCTTGCATGTCGTGACCATCCTATGGTTTTATTGATTTTTTGATGAGTTGCATTTCTTACTTCACCCTCGTCCCTAGGTCATCAATCCTCGCCTGAGCAGTCGGCCAGGAGCCGGATCGATGGTTGTCACTTCGATGTTAATAGACCTATAGATCCCAATGCCCTCCTTTTATGTGCATGGATGATGAGCGAATGATGTCTCTTCCCAGTCATATACCCCTACTGATTTCTCTTGGCTGGTTGATGGTCATTGTGTTTTCTTGCAATTGAATACCTTTGTGTGATGTTCATCTTCCTTCTCTGTGATATTAATGACAGTGTTTCTTTATACATTGGACTATGTTTTTTTTCATTTCCACTTGAATGTCAGTGTTGACTCATATTTGGACTACGTTTATATACCTATGGCGTGCGATTTTCTCCTATCTCAGTCCAACATTCAATTCGTTGTTTTTATGAGCGTTTTTACCCATCTTTGGCTGCTACAGAACCCCTTTTTACTGTGATTTTTTTTATCTACAAGTTATTGTGTCGATGGCGGATTTACCCTGCGGGTCACTCACACTTGAATGTGTTTTATTAAATTTCATGATAGTTAAGGGTCTGACAACATAAATTCTAGCAATCTGGTGGCAGCATTTTCTCTTAGCCCTTGCATTCACATTTACATAGAGTTGCATTTGTTTTTACTCCACTTTTCGCCTCCATTGTATATTTTTGTATTTATTTTTATATGTAGGGTTCATAAGCTAGATTAGACAATGTTATATGGTATAGATTCATTTAGATAATTGGCAGCGAGATTATTATAAGGTTGTCTATATTTGTTAGACACGCAGTGTTGAATGTATCTCATAGACAGAGTTCGATAATTTCATGATTCAAAGACAGAAAAACATTATGATTTTAACCACCACTTTTGAGTGATTATTGACCCCGATTTTACTTGCAAAAATGTGGTTGTTCTTGAATACCTATTGACAACATTCCGATGGTTTACAGAAATTGATAGCGTTCTTTCTGAGTTTTCTATTTCACACATATTTGCGTGGCTTATTACACCAACTTTACCCAAGGATTTTTGTTTTATTTGGACAGTCCGCTCACCATTGATTTTACTGGGGGATACTTGCGTTTTTAATGGAAGGGATTCCCCCCCCATGATTTATTGACAACGTTTTTAATTAACATGCAGACCATAAATTTTTTCCAGCAAACCTTCTTTACTTATCACAACAATTTTACACCACATGGATGGGCAGTGAATGTACTGTTACTCGTTATTTATTGTTGTCAGTAAAATTGATATCCTTCTTGCTTTTAATTTTCATCTTTGTATTTTATTCAACATTCCTGTAAATCTTAGGTTGTGTGTTGGTAACTGTAGTCAGCAAGTTATGGTTATTATTAGACAACTATTGTTTTTTTGCCAGCCTACTTTTAATGGAAGACAACGTTACCTCCGTTGAATAGAAGGAGAATTCCTTGGACAGGTTGATTAGTTTCCCAAGGTTTATTCAAACCTTCTCTTTAGCGACCTACAACATACTTAAACTTTTACCATGATCTATAGCCTTATAAGCTTGAGATTTTTACACCGTCTAAAGGATGGCCATATATCTAGACAACCACTTCATCTTTTACATCCTTAGAGTTAATGTATTATTTACCTTTCATTAGTGTTAGACTTATTAATAGACAACCCATTATAGAGAGCTTGTTATGCGTAAATACTGTTGATATTGTTAGACAGGGTGTGGTAATTTAATATTGTTCATAAGCATTGATTACTAGTGTTAAATATGGATGTTGGCCCTATTGTTATTTATTTGTCAAATGGTAAATTTTGGATGAGTTTTTTTTATTAAATTAGACTTGTTCAATTAGAAAGAAAAATCAATTTTTACATAAGAAGTGTAGATTATTAGTTCGCATACTTAACGGGTGGTAGGTAATTGATAGTCAACTTATTTATTTTTGTTAACCGCTCGCTTAAATTTACCTTATGATAACATTTATGACCTTAGTAGCGTGGTAACAGTTCACTCTTTCATAGCTTGACATCTTGCTTAATGGTTGGGTTGTTGGCGAAGTCGTGTGTTACCTTGCGCCTTTTCCTCAAAATGACATCATATTGCATGTTGAAGATCGGTTGCTTGGGGGTGGGTGTAGTCCTCTTGTCAGTCACTCGGCTCCTAGCAAGTTGGATTCATCTAGAGTCCTTCTCCTAGTTAGGTTATGTTTGCGCCAGGGTTATTGTCGCGCCTCTCATATGAAGACAACATGATTCCTGATGAGGGGATCATGGCGCGCCCTATTGGATAGAGGCGAATGATAACATGGTTGGAGTATGTACCTTCTGTGTGAGTGTTGTTGATAATCGTAAGTTGATTTTAGTGCACGAGTTGAATGACTTCATGCATTGGGTAGCGAGATATCGAGGTCCTAGTTAACTGGTCATCGAGGCCATTATGTTTGGATGGGGATGTTGTCCCTTAGCTTGTAGGCGTGGACATGTTTGTTTCGGGTGGGCACTTGTTTACTCCTTTTGATTTACGCACATTTCACCCAGTTGTTCATTGTGCTAGTGAGAAGGGTCATTGTTGTCGATTTCATGATCTATATGCGTGGCATTCATCGACAAGACATGTTGTTTAACTGATGTCATTTTCCATCCTGCAAAAAAAGAAAGAGAGATTTAAGCTTGGTGTTGCATCACTTTTTGTTAAGCCCTAATATTGGCTCATTACCCCTTATTTGGCGCATATTATATTAGTAATGTTATTTTATTTATGTTGGCTTTAGGCCATTAGTTATAATCATACCTCCTATTCTCTATATATACCAAGGAGACATTTTCATTTTGAATCATCTTGTACATGAACATTTAAGTGGGGTAAAAGGAGGTTTCCCCCTCAAAGAGGCTTATTATCTGAAATTATCTCTTTTCCAAGGATTTGAGTACTTTTTTTGAGGTTTTTCTATGCTATACTGATATTTGGTTCTTAACATATGGTATTGGAGCTCAAGGTCTTGGGGTTTCGCAGCTACATCTGAAACACCTTGGAATTTTCGCTATAACATATTTTCTACAATGTTTCAAAAGAAACGGCTTGGAGTATATTTAGTAGATGAATCAAGGTACATTGGGTTCAAATTTCATCTCCTGAGGCCTTATACTTTCATAGATACAACCTCTACAAGATAGGGTTCTGGAATCATCATGAACTGAGTCATTGTGGAATTTTTTCTATAAAAACATTTCTATAACGTTTCAGACCCTCAAATATGGAGGATGTTCACAAAAATTAGTAAGGTATCTGTGGTAAAAATTTCAGCTTCTGGGTCATCTTAAATTTGTATATACACCCTGTGTAAGATAGGGTATCTGACTAGTCCTATTGACTAGTCTCGAGAAGGTGTTCCAGGTAAAACAATCATAAATTCTTCCTAGAGTATCCAAATTGAGTGGGACTGGTTCCATTGGATCTTGGA
>SNQJ01S0208246.1:0-10155 GCA_010110895.2 Picea sitchensis | reverse complement strand
ATCTTTCACTTGAACATTTAAGTGGGGTAAAAGGAGGTTTCCCCCTCAAAGAGGATTATTATATGAAATTATCTCTTTTTCAAGGCGTTGAGTACTTTGTTTGAGGTTTTTCTATGCTATATTGATATTTGGTTCTTAACACTTGTAGTCTTATCATTGAGGGTTGTTACATATGGTATCAGAGTGGGTCCAACCCTGTGACTGTGGATCTCCAGGCTTTCCACTGCAGTAAACCTTGAGTTTTAACCTAGCACTTATTAAAACTTTAACGTATCCATGCGGTGATATTGATTAGAGGACGCCACATAAATTGTGGCGCGGTGCCATGGAAGGAGGCGTGATGCCTCCAGAAGTTCCTTCACCCTCAGAGTTTAACGCCATGCGGGAGGAAAAATCCATTGGGCTGGATTCGATTGTTGTAAGGGATGATGATCGTCTGACCAGGGTCCTTCCAGAGATGGTCAGAGGCCATGACTCACCTTTTGTACTGAGATGAGGCCGGGGATCATGTACCCCTAAGCGTCCACAATGCGCCTATTCAGTACCGTTAGTTTTCAGTGTGAACTCAAGAAGGTCATATTTCTCGAGTTTTTTGGTGCCCCGGACAGTGCATCCGTCAAGGCTTGACTGGACAATAATTCGAGGTTCTTTTACTTCACGACTATTCCTCCAACATGAAGGTTCGTGGGTCGGTCTTTTAAATGAAGGGGAGTTCTCTTCTATGGTAGAAGACGCTCCTGCCACTTTTAAACGTGGTCGTCGAAGACATGTCATGGGGACTATTCGAGGAATGGTTCCATGAGAGGTATCGTCTGAGGAATTCTTCGAGCGTCAACTCAACAAGTTCAAATGCCTTATGACAAAGCAGTCGTACTGTTCCCAAGTACGAGGCCCATTTTTGGAGCTTCTTCGGTATGCTCCGTACCCTTACCGATAAACTTAAGGTCAACAGGTTTGTGTTGGCCTTAGCATTGGAATTGAGCTTCTACTTCAGGTACCAGGAGTACTGGACCAAAGAAGGGGTGTTGGACGTGTAGGGAGACACACTACCAGCATGACTACCCAGTGGAGAGGACTAGAGCATCTAGATTAGCTGGACCCACTACCATGGGAGGTTTGGGCAAGGCCCATTGGATTCATGTAGCGGTGAATAACCACCAGGAAGAGTGCCAGTCGACTGTGCTCAAGACATTAGGTACCATTGCTGACCAAACCCTTAGTATTTTGATAGATCTCGGTGCTACCGAGAGTTTCATTTCTGGTGCAGCTCTAAAAAGGATTAAAGTAAAAGAATTCAAGCATGATGAGTTTATCTTTGTAGAGATGGATTAGGGAGCCAAATAGAAGGTTGGAGGAAAGGTTACAGGCTATACACCTAACCTAGGAGAGTTTGTCACTAGGGCCAACCTGTACATCACAATATTAGGATCTTACGACATCATGATCGGTATGGATTGGTTGGAATTGCATGAGGCGATACTCAGCTGTAAGATTAAATGGTTGAGCTTGGTCAATGATGAGGGAAAAAGACACATGATTGTAGGACGAAACTAGGGAGTTTCCCTGAGGTTCATGTCTTCTTTGTAGCTATGAAAGAGCATGTGTAAGGGATGTAAGATTTATAATATCCTTGCGTTAAATGAAAAGGGAGTAGCGGAAGGTCTAGAACAGCTTCCAGTGGTGAGAGATTTTGCAGACGTCTTTTTGGAGGAGTTACCTGGAATGCCATCGGAGAGGGAATTGCAGTTTACCATAGGCATAAAACCGGGAAATGAATCGATAGCTATAATTCCTTATCGGATGTCGACGCTAGAGTTACAGGAGTTTAGAATGCAACTGAAGGAGTTGCTGGAATTGGGACTTATACATCCAAGTGTGTCACTGTGGGGCGCACCTTTTAGTTTCATACGAAATAAGGATGGGTCGTGGAGACTCTGCATTGACTACCATCAATTGAACAAGGCAATGATCAAGAATCAATATCTATTGCCAAGAATTGATGATCTGTTTGATCAGATGAAGGGTGCAAAGGTGTTTTCAAGGATCGTTTTATGATCAGGTTCACTTGTTATGGATCAAGGAGGATGGTGTCCCTAAGACCTCCTTGAATATGAGGTTTGGACATTATGAGTTATTGTTTTATGAAGTTGATGAACAGGGTGTTCCGCGAGTACTTGAACAAGTTCATACAAGTATCCATTGATGATATTCTAATTTACTGTCGGATGACAGAGGAGCATGACGAGCACTTTCTCTTAGTACTGTAGTGTTTGCGTCAACACAAATTGTGTGGGAAGTTGTCCAAATGCTCATTTTATCAATTGAAAATTCACTACTTAGGGCATGTCATCTCCGACAAAGGTATCACCATGGATCTAGCAAAGGTCAAGGCTATTATGGAATGGCCTGCGCCGACGAATGTCCTATAAGTACGTAGCTTCATGGCTTTAGAAGGATACTATCGACGGTTGGTCGAGGTATTTTCAAAGATAGAAAATCCAATCACGGAATCGTAGAAGAAGAACAAGAAGTTTGTTTGGACCAAAAAATGCGTGGAAGCATTTGGGAGGCTCAAAGATTTGTTGACAACAACACTGATACTAAATGTCCCTGACATGGATGCAGACTTCTTAGTATGCACTGAAGCATCCAAGGAAGGCTTGGGTGGAGTCTTGATGCAAGACAGTCGAGTTATTGCTCACATCTCAAGAAAACTGAAAATGCATGAGGATAGCTATGTGATGCATGATTTGGAGTTGTTAGCCATTGTTTATGCCTTGAAGGTTTGGAGACATGAACTAGTTGGAGGAAAATTTGAACTAAAGATGGACCACTGTGGACTACAACACATCTTTACACAAAGAAACCAGAATGCGTGACAACGACGTTGGTCGGAACTTCTTAGTGAGTACGATTCGAGAGTTCTTACATAAAAGAAATAGTGAACCGAGTGGTAGATGCATTGAGTTGGATACCACGCATATTTTCTGTGTTGCCTCTTCAGACGAATATACGTGAAGGAATTCTAACTTTACAGCGCGATGATTCCTGGTACAAAGAGGTCAAGGATTTTATCGGACTAAACAAAATGATGGTACCAAGATTCGAACGATTTAGGTTGGACGATGATGGACTACTGAGATTTAAAAATTGAATTTACGTACCACCGAATGACGTGTTGAGGCATTTAATCCTAAACGAGGCTCATAGAGCAATGTACATGGCTCACCCAGGAGTCACAAAGATGAGGGCAGACCTTACACCCTTATTCTTCTGCAAGGGAATGAAGGTAGACATAGTTAACTATGTGGACAGATGCATAGAATGTCAGCATGTAAAGGCTGAACATAGACATCTAGAAGGATTACTATAGCCACATGTTATTCCGAAATTGAAATGGGAGGTTATTTCTAGGGATTTCATTATTGGATTTCCACTGACAGCAAGGAGGCACGACTCGATTTTCGAGCTAGTTGACACTCGGATGAAGAGTTCTCACTTTATTCCTGTGCGTATGATGTAACAGGAACCTAACTCAGGTAGAGTTTTCATCAGTGAGATTTTGAGGTTGCATGGAATGCCTTATGGGACTATGTCTGATCAAGGATTGATGTTCACTAGATGATTTTGGACTAGTTTCCAAGAGGCCCTGGGAACCCGACTTAACTATAGTACTGTGTATCGCCCGGAGACTGACAGGAAGACCGAACGAATGAACCAAACCTTGGAAGACATGTTGCACATGTACGTGATGGACCAACAGAAGCACTGGGAATAATTCTTTCCACTGGTAGAATTCGCTTATAACAACAATTACCAAAGTGCCTTTAAGATAGGGCCTTTCAATTTTCCTTATGGGCGACCATGTCGGATGCATTTGAGTTGGGATCAACTTGAGGATAGGGTCCTGGTGGGGAAAGAAGTGATCCAAGAATTGGAATATTAAATGAAAACTATATGACAAAGGATCAAGGAAGCGCAGGATCGACAAAAGATTTATGTCGATGCGCATCGTGTCGAACATAGTTACGGTGTGGAAAACAAGTATTTTGTGGAGGAAACCACATAAGAGTTCGATCAAGTTCAGAAAAGGGGCTAAAATGTATCCTAAGTTGGTGGTATCCTACGAGACGGTGGAAAAGAGAGGCCCTTGGCCTAATGACTAGCCTTTCCTGATTCTTGAGGCATATGCACGATGTCTTTCACGTCTCTGTTTGAGACATTATGGTTAGTAACCATATACATGTTTTGACTTGAGCACCTTGTGAGGATCGGATGAAGGTGCGCTCATGGATGAGTCAATCCACATCCTGGATCATCGCATTCGACAGCTATGGCATCAAACAGTAGATGAGGTCAAATTCCAGTGGGATAACTATGGTCCGCACTTGGAGACCTTGGAGGACGCATATGATATGTGCAAACAGTTTCCATTTTTGTTGGATAGATAGACTTAGGATACTGTGATACACATTATTTCGACACTTATATACTATGAAACTTAGGGAGGAACTTTAGACCAAGAGGGGGTGTATGTAACATCTCACTCTTGCGCACACTGAGTGAACTTATCCTTAAGGAAACTTGCTCGCAAGTGATCTAGATTATTATACTTTTGGGCATTTGATTTATGATTGTGAGGCATTATGAATTGATGTTATTTGGTTGCATTAACATAGACAGGTTCTATTGACTTGATTTTTCTAAGTGTGCAATATTTTGGGCCTCGAGGATGCAAAGGCATCGATGGAACCCCTTGGACTTTGGATCAAGTCAGGGAGTGGACCATTGGAGTTTGATTGTTGTATATATGAAATTTGTGCATTTGATTAGATGATATGATTATGGATATATTTTTGACATGATTCATTGATGATGCACGCTAACGATATCTTGACGACCAAACTCACATGTGGAGTAGAGGGATCACGCACGACTACTAGAGACATTGAGGGAGAGGTGTGGATAGCATCCCTGCCACAGACTACTAGCACTCTCATCGTCACTCAAACTATAGGTTAATGACTACCTCTTTTGAGAACACCCACGATGTTGTGAGGGAAGACTGCGACATTCGCTCACGTTTGTTCTAAGGGGTGCACAATAAGGCAGGGGCCTTATTCCTTAGAGGCCCTTAATATCCCATAAGATCACCTGGAAAAGTATTGACTCCAGAGGTTTTTGATGTCTACCAAGTCAGTCAAGAGGTGAGTGGCACCCTTGGAGGGCGAAGTGTGTTCTGAAGGGCACGACGGACAAGAAAAACTGAAGGAGGCGAGTGGCACCCTTGGAGCACCTAGTGTGTCCTGAAGGGCACGTCGCACAAGGGAAATAGTGTGAGCCGAGTGACACCCTTGGAGAACCTAGTGAATCCTAAAGGGCATGTCGCATTGTTAATTAATAAATGGATAAACCTAGATGGCCTCAGAATGAATAACGTGATAAGAAAGATTCAAAACAATTTCCCTAATAAAATATTGCCCAACCCAAGAAAATAAAGTCTAGGTCTAAGTGATACGTGTGATAAAAAAAATATCTATTTACATAAAAATATAAATATAAATAAATAAATAATAATGATAATCATCTTTAATCACGAGACGAGAAGGGGATAAGTAATTCATTTAATTTATAAAAAAAAAAATGGGGATAAAAAATCATAAAGGGGAAAAAGGGGAAATAATTGTTTTGTCACTTATGCTAGTTAAAATTTATTACTTAAAAAGGAAAAAGGGGAAAAGTTAATTTTCTACACCTACCAATTTGAGTTTTAAAGGAAAAGGGAATGAGGGAAATTTAAAAGAAATAGGAAACTAGGAAAAAGCGAGAAACATAAAAAGAAAGGGGAAACACAAGGAAAAATCAGAAAGTCTAACTTAGTAAGGTATCTAGCATTTAAGAACTTTCTAAATTAAACTCAACTAGTAAATTAGTAAGTGGGAAAGTCATTAAAACTTGTAAGGGAATATGGGTACACCTAGGAACGATTCTAGAAGTGATTTTAGGTGGGTGAGAGAAATAGGAGTAATTAATTAATTAATGAAATCAATTTATGGTGCAATGAAGGGGATGGGTGACACTTGTGCGGGGAGGATTATTATGAATTAAATTATTGAACAATGAATTAAATGGGATTTTGGGAAAGTAAATGACTTGGAAAATCTATATAAAGGAGGGAGGAGGAGGATGATGGATCTCTTATGTTATGCGTAATGTTACATTGTAGAATTTTAGACTTGACTGACTTAGCTTGTGGGAGTTGGGATTCCCATCTCGGTGAGGAGTGTTAGCTCGGCCTTGCGAAATGAGATGGGAGATAGATGCTCTCTAGTTTAGTGTGTGTGGCCCCTTTGCGGCTCTGGGGACTAAGGGGGAAGAAGAGTACCCCTAGAATTATATGAAGGCTAATGGTAAATTCTCATCGATCGATAAGCGGGAGCTTAACGGAGCACGTGGGACAACAAATTAGAGAGGGGGACTTGGACTACGGTACGCTTCCTTTATTTCTGCATGGTATATTATTAGTATACTTTATGCTTGTAGTATGGTATTTTTAACTGGGTAAAGAAAATGATTGACTTAGCATTTTAATTGATAACTTATTTTCCCCCATAGCCTTAAGCTTGTTGTTGATTGATTCCCTTGGCTTTCCATCCCTGCATGTCATGATCGTCCTATGGTTTTACTGATTTTGTGCTGAGTTTCACTTCTTACTTCACCCTCATCCCTATCTCATCATTCCTCAACTAAGCAGTCGGTCAGGAGCCGGATCAACGATCGTCACTTCGGTGTTAATAGACCTATAGATCCTAATGCCCTACTTTTATGTGTGTGGATGATGAGAAAAGGTTTTTTATGCCCAACCATCTACCCCTGTCGATTTCTCTTGGTTGGTTGATGATCATTGCCCTTTCTTGTGATTGAATACCTCTGTGTGATGTTCATCTTCCTTCTCTGGAATATTAATGACAACGTTTCTTTATACATTGGACTGTGTGATTTTTTCATTTCCACTGGAATGTCAGTGTTGACTCATATCCGGACTACATTTATATACCTCTGGCCTGCGATTTTCTCCTAGCTTAGTCCAACATTCAATTCCTTGGTTTTCTGGGCATTTTTACCCATCTTTGGATGCTACAGAACCCCTTTTTAATACGATTTACTCTATCTGCAAGTTATTATGTCGATGGCGGATTTACCCTGTGGGTCACTCACACTTGACTGCATTTTATTAAATGTTTTGATAGTTAAGGGTCTGACAACATAAATTCTAGCAATCTGGTGGCAACATTTTCTCTTAGCCCTTGCATTCACATTTACATAGAGTTGCAATTGTTTTTACTCCATTATTCCCCTTCATTGTATATTGTTGTATTGCTTTTTATATGTCGGGTTCAGAATATGGATTAGACAGCGTTATATGGTATAGATTCATTTAGATAATTGGCAGCGAGATTATTATAAGGTTATCTATATTTGTTAGACAGATAGTGTTGAATGTATCTCATAGACAGAGTTCAATAATTTCATGATTCAAAGCAAGAAAAACATTGTGATGTTAACAACTGCTTTTGAGTGATTATTGACCCCGATTTTACTTGCAAAAATGTGACTGTGCTTGAATACCTATTGACAACGTTCTGGTGCTTTACATAAATTGATAGCATTCTTTCTAAGTTTTCTATTTCACACATATTTGTGTGGCTTATTACACTGGCTTTACCCATCAATTTTAGTTTTGTTTGGACAATATGCTCACCAACGATTTTACTAGTGGATACATGTATTTTGAATGTCATCGACTCCCCCCCCACAATTTATTGATAGCGTTTTTAATTACCACGCACACCATAAAAAAATTCCAACAAACCTTCTTTATTTATGATAGAAATTTTACACCACATGGATGGGCAGCGAATGTACTGTTACTCGTTATTTATTGTTGTCAGTGAAAATGATATCATTCTTTCTTATAATTTTCATCTGTCTTTTATTCAGCATTCCTGTAAAGCTTAGGTTGTGCGTTGGTGACTGTAGTCATCAAGTTATGGTTATTATTAGAAAACGATTGTTGTTTTTCCAGCCTACATTAAATGGAAGACAGTATTACCTCTATTGAATAGAAGGCAAATTCCTTGGATAGGTTGATTAGTTTCCCGAGGGTTATTCAAGCCTTCTCTTTAGCGACCTACAGCATACTTGAACTTTTACTGTGATCTACAACCTTTTAAGCTTGATCTTTTTACACTGTCTAAAGGATGGTTATATATCTAGACAACCACTTCATCTTTTACATCCTTAGCATTAATGTCTTAGTTACCTTTATTTAGTGTTAGACTTACTAATATACAACCCATTATAGACAGCTTGTTATGTGTAAATAATGTTGATATTGTTAGACAGGGTGTGGTAATTTAATATTGTAATAAGCGTTGATTACTAGCGTTAAATATGGATGTTGGCCCTATTATTATTTATTTGTTAAATGGTAAATTTTAGATGAGTTTTTTTTATTAAGTTAGACTTGTTCAATTAGAAGGCAAAATCTATTTTTACATAAGAAGCATAGATCAATAGTTTTCATACTTAATGATCGATAGGTAATTGATAGTCATCTTATTTGTTTCTATTAAGAGGTCACTTAGATTTACCTTATGATAACATTTATGACCTTAGTAGCATGGTAAAAATTCACTCCTTCACAGCTTGACATCTCGCTTAATGGTTGGGTTGTTGGAAAAGTCGTGTGTTATATTGTGCCTTTTCCTCAGAATGATGTCATCTTGTGTCTTGAAGACCGGTTTCTTGGGGGTGGGTGTAGTCCTCTTGTCAGTCACTCATCTCCTAGCAAGTTGGATTCATCTAGATTCCTTGGCCTAGTTAGGTTATATTTGTGCCAGGGTTATTTTTGCACCTCTCATATGGGGGCGACATGATTCCTAATGAGGGGATCGTGGCATGCTCTATTGGATAGAGGTGAATTATAAATTGGCTAGAGTCTGTGCCTTCTGTGTGAGTGTTGTTTATTGTCGTAATTTTCTTTTGGTGAACAGGTTGAATGCCTTCATGCGTTGGGTAGCACGCTATTGAGGTCCTATTTAACTGGTCATCGAGGCCCTTGTGTTGGGATGGGGATGATTTCCCTTAGATTGTAGGCATGGACATGTTTGTGTTAGGTGGGCAGTCATTTCCTCCTTTTGATTTATGCATGTTTCACCCTATTTCTCACTGTGCTAGTCAGAAGGGTCATTGTTGTCGATTCCCTAATCTAGATGCATGGCATTCATCGACAAGCTATGTTGTTTAACTGTTGTTGTTTTCCATCCTGCAAAAAAAAAAAATGTTGGCACAATGACAGACCCAGGGTTCAATGCTCAAGAGCACACCAACAAATTCCTAACTACCGGCCCTTTCAAAAACACCTGCGAAGAAGATGAAGTCTCACCCAGGGTAGAGGCAGGGGTGGTTGGAAGACTCAGGTGTTTGCAACCTTAGCTGGGACACAGATATGTGATTATATCATTTACAGAGAACTTATCATCAATCATTCATCAATACTCAACCCGTATTATACTTCGTCGACAACATAGCACATTGCGGTGTACACTCAGATCTACAGTATTTCAGCACTTAACCATAGTAACCCAGATCAGATCCAGTAGATCAACACTAAGAATCCTCATACACATCAGATATAACAATCATATATATCTAAGAAGCACAAAGAATAAGTGGATATATCAAAGCACATAGCATAAGAAAAGATAAACACATTGAATAAAAGCACAGATCATAACACACAGATTTACGTGGTTCACCACCACCCTGGGGCTACATCCACAAGATATTCTTCTTTATTATCGTATTCAATCTATTGCAAGCACAAAGCCTCCAAAACCCTTCTTCTCATAGGATAGAATATCTGCGCAGCTCACTAGATCCTTCTTCCTTGCGTTACAACACTTAGCTTTCTCTAGTGACCTCATTGTTAAGTACCTATACCAGATATGCAAATATACTTCAGAAATAACCAAGAATAAACCATAAACCATTCACTATAACATGAACACAAGAAATAGAGAAAACCCTTGAGGTAGGGTAACACCATATACTAATCCTTATGGAAGGATAAAACTCCTCAAGCAATCCTTG